>OY998146.1:1899433-2095924 GCA_963921925.1 Sphagnum tenellum
TTGAATTTGGGGACACTTAAGTACACATTAACTTTTGTGGTTAACTGTGAGTTTTTAGACTTGCAAAAGCCCTTTTGCAAGAACTTTTTTATGGGCATTTTTAAATATTTGTTTCTTAAAACCATAACCATGCATATACCAATGTTTGTAGAGCATGGCACAATGGTTCTTGTCATGTTTACTAAATAACATTTGCAATTGAGTTGTGGACATAATATGTAAAATTGTTCAAGATTGGTTTTTTGCCTTCAACTTGTCGTCATAGCGAGAAATAGTCTTGATGTGCACTTGCAACAAATTCATTAGTGCCAATCCCAATGTCATCCATCAATGTGTGATCTATCATCCATCATTATGTTTTGTAATTGACCAAAGTAGTTGAACATGGGACACATCACCCAAACAGGCTTGATTATAGACTATGTAAATTTCCAAGTCAACATTTTGATTAGAATTCAATTGTAGACTATGGGGGTGTTAAGAGCATTCCGTGAGTTGCAAAATATTTGGTATCCCTTCATTTGTCCACCAAAAGAGTAGGTGGTTCACAATTTACTTGGAAATTGTGAATAATTTTTTTAAATGATCAAAACAATATAATTGAAATGTAGTTGAAGATGACATCAAGTTGAAAGCGGTTTGGTTGAAAAAAAAGGGTTTTTTATTGATGATACAATTGGCAATGGATGAAAGTAATTTCAAATTAAAACACCTTAACAAATTAAGTTCCTCGAATGCATTAAATTGGCCAATAAACGTAAATAATTCCTATAAGTTCATACAAATTAAGCTCCCACAACTAAAACTTTGGAGTGCATTTAATTGGCGAATGTACATGCAAATAATTCTTGCAAGTTGAAGCATTCACACAAATCAAAATTTTCAAGTGCATTCAATGACCAATAGGTGAAAGTAGTTATTTCAAATTGGAACACCGTGACAAATGAAACACTTTGAATGCATTCAATTGGCCCATAGATGAACGTATTTTTGAAATGATGTTTTCAAGTTGTAAAAGTTTCATAAATAAAAATTTGGAGTGCATTTAATTAATCAATAAATGAAGGTAGTTTCTTTCAAGTTGCAACAGCTTAACAAATCAAATTATTGGAGTGCATTCAATTGACCAATAGATGATGATAATTTTTTCAACTTTGACACCCATTAAAATCAAGCTTTCGGTTGTGCATTCAATTGGTGAATACATGAAGGTAGTTATTTCAAGTTGTAACACCCTCACAAATCAAATTCTTGGAATGCATTCAATTGACCAATAGATGATGGTAATTTTCTCAACTCGAAGCACCCATTTAAATCAAGCTTTTAAAATGCATTCAATCGGCCAATAGATGAAAATGATTTTTTCAAGTTGGAACACCATGACAAATCAAGCTTTTTGAGTGTATATAATAAGCCAATAGATGAAGGTAGTTATGTTGGGTAGTTATGTCAACCCATTTTCACAAACCAAACTTTCGGAGTGTATTCAATTGGCCAATACATGAAGGTAGTTCTTTGAAGTTCGAACACGTGCACAAAACAAGTTCTTGGAATGCATTCAATTGGCCAAGAGATGAAGGTATCTCTTTCAACTTGTAACACATGCACAAATTAAGCTTCTAGAATGCATTCAATTTGCCATTAGATGAAGGTAGTTCTTTCAAGTTGGAACACCCTCATAAATCAAGCTTTGGGAATGCATTTAATTGGCCAATAGAAGAAGGTAGTTCTTTCAAGTTGGAACTCCTTCGCAAATTAAGCTTTGAGAATGCATTCAATTGGCCAATATATGAACGTAATTATTTCAAGTTAGAACACCTTAACAAATCAAACTTTTGGAGTGCATTCAATTGGCCAATACATGAAGGTACTTCTTTCAACTCGGAACACCTTCACAAATAAAGTTTTTGGAGTGCATTCAATTGCCCAATACATGAAGGTTATAATTTTTTCAATTCAAAACACATTAACAAATCACTTTCTCGTAGTGCATTCAATTGGCCAATAGTTGAAGGTAGTTCTTTCAAGTTGGAACACTCTAACAAATCAAGCTTTTGGAGTGCATTCAATTGGCCAATAGATGAAGGTAGTTCTTTCAAGTTGGAACACCCTCGCAAATCAAGCTTTTGGAGTGCATTCAATTGGCCAATAGATGAAGGTAGTTCTTTCAAGTTACAACACCTTGACAAACGAAGCTCTTGGAGTGCATTCAATAGGCCAATAGATGAAGGTAGTTCTTTCAACTTGGAACACTCAAACAAATCAAGCTTTTGGAGTGCATTCAATTGGCCAATAGATGAAGGTAGTTCTTTCAAGTTGAAGCATTCTGACAAAACAAGCTCTTGGAGTGCATTCAATTGGCCAATAGATGAAGGTAGTTCTTTCAAGTTACAACACCTTGACAAACGAAGCTCTTGGAGTGCATTCAATAGGCCAATAGATGAAGGTAGTTCTTTCAACTTGGAACACTCAAACAAATCAAGCTTTTGGAGTGCATTCAATTGGCCAATAGATGAAGGTAGTTCTTTCAAGTTGAAGCATTCTGACAAAACAAGCTCTTGGAGTGCATTCAATTGGCCAATAGATGAAGGTAGTTCTTTCAAGTTGGAACACCCATGCAAATCAAGCTCTTGGAGTGCATTCAATTGGCCAATAGATGAAGGTAGTTCTTTCAACTTGGAACACTCAAACAAATCAAGCTTTTGGAGTGCATTCAATTGGCCAATAGATGAAGGTAGTTCTTTCAAGTTGAAGCATTCTGACAAAACAAGCTCTTGGAGTGCATTCAATTGGCCAATAGATGAAGGTAGTTCTTTCAAGTTGGAACACCCATGCAAATCAAGTTTTTGGAGTGCATTCAATTGGCCAATAGATGAAGGTAATCCTTCCAAGTTCAAACAATCCCACAAATAAAGCTCTTTGAGTGCATTCAATTGGCCAATAGATGAAGGTAGTTCTTTCAAGTTAAAACACCTTGACAAATTAAATAGTTGGAGTGCATTCAATTGGCCAATAGATGAAGGTAGTTCTTTCAACTTGGAACAAGCTCCCAAATGAAGCTTTTGGAGTGCATTTAATTGGCCAATAGATGAAGGTAGTTCTTTCAAGTTGGAGCACCCTAACAAAACAAGCTCTTGGAGGGCATTCAATTGGCCAATAAATGAAGGTAGTTCTTTCAAGTTGGAGCATTCTGACAAAACAAGCTCTTGGAGTGCATTCAAGTGGCTAATAGATGAAGGTAGTTCTTCCAAGTTATCGCGCCCTGATAAATAAAGCACTTTGAGTGCATTCAATTGACCAATAGATGAAGGTAGTTCTTTCAAGTTGTCGCGCCCTGACAAATAAAGCTCTTGGAGTGCATTCAATTGGCTAATAGATGAAGGTAGTTCTTTCAAATTATAACACTCTGATAAATCAAGCTTTTGGAGTGCATTCAATTGGCCAATAGATGAAGGTAGTTCTTTCAAGTTGGAACACCTTCGCAAATCAAGCTTTTGGAGTGCATTCAATTTGCCAATAGATGAAGGTAGTTTTTTCAAGTTACAACAACCTGACAAATCAAGCTCTTGGAGTGCATTCAATTGGCCAATAGATGAAGGTAGTTCTTTCAAGTTGAAACACCGTGACAAATCAAGCTTTTGGAGTGCCGTCAATTGGCCAATAGATGAAGGTAGTTCTTCTAACTTGGAACACCATGACAAATCAAGCTCTTGGAGTGCATTCAATTGGCCAATAGATGAAGGTAGTTCTTTCAAGTTGAAACACCGTGACAAATCAAACTTTTGGAGTGCAGTCAATTGGCCAATAGATGAAGGTAGTTCTTCTAACTTGGAACACCATGACAAATCAAGCTCTTGGAGTGCATTCAATTGGCCAATAGATGAAGGTAGTTCTTTCAAGTTGGAACACCTTCGCAAATCAAGCTTTTGGAGTGCATTCAATTTGCCAATAGATGAAGGTAGTTTTTTCAAGTTACAACAACCTGACAAATCAAGCTCTTGGAGTGCATTCAATTGGCCAATAGATGAAGGTATTTCTTTCAATTTTTCGCATTGTGCCAAATCAAGCATTCGAAGTTGTGAACAAGAAAACAAATTACTTGGCAATTTTTTCATCATGCATTTTTTGAAACATACCCATTTAACATTATTCAAATTTCGTTGTTGGATAAAATGTTCCACAATAGTTGGTGAAGCTTCTGTTAAGTCAACCAACCTAAGGTTGCAAAATCCCTTTGAGTTGATTTGGGACAACAAAGGCAAATTGTCACATTTTTTCAATGAAATGCCTTGTAAATGTTCCACCACCTATCACATGAAATGAAATCAAAAGGATTATCAATGCAAAAGAAAATTTCATCCTAATGCCAAAATTTATTGGAAAAACATGTATTTATAAAATGAAAATTCAAAGTTAAAACATTCGGTCTTGGACGTTAAAAAAATCATAAGAAATTGAAATAAAATTATAGGATTGAAATAAAAGAATGACAACCTCATCTTTTTGTAGAAAATAATTTGATTGATTTGATTGATTTGATTTCCATACAAATCGATTCATAATTGGTAATTCTGTTGCAATTTTTTGACCCATGTCTCGTAATTGGTCATGTATGTACAAGATTCCACTTTCTGCCTCTTCGATTAAAGATCTCTCTTGTAACTTTCTTAATCCAAATTTTGGGTGCAAGTAATCTCCACTCCATGCTCGATGAATTGTATTTATTCTTAAACCACCGAAAAAACAAGCAATATCTAAAAACATGTTTTTATGTTCTTTATCCAAATGGTCATAAGAAATCCTCAATGTATTCCAAAGCTCTTCATTATCATCGCCCCCGGTCAAACTTTGCCCACTTTTCAATGTGCTCAGTGCACCTTCCCAAATTTCCAATTCTTTAGTATTGTATAAAGAAGAACCCAATACTTTAAGACTTAAAGGTAGCCCCCCACAAGCTTTTATACTCTTCATACATATATCGTTGAAATCTTTTGTTGGAACATGATTTGCATTATGGAATGCATGGAACATAAAAAGTTCCCTTGCTTGCTCTTCTTCCAAACATTTCATGACCACTTTTCCATCTTCACTTACATGAGATTTCAAAAGTTGCCAATTTCGACAATTCACAAGTACTTTGCTTTTAAAAGTTGGATTCTTGGCAACTTTATCAATGAAAAATAATAAAGATGTAAGGCGGAACGCCTGACCAACATTATCCACCACCACTAACACTTTTTTCGATATCATACATTCCCTAATTTTGTCAAGGTGTTCTTTATTCACATTTTCCTCTTTGCATAACCTTTTGCCGCACAAATCATGTAGGAGTTGTTTTATGACATCATTGATATTGTCCTTTGAATTCACATCCTCCAAAAAACTAGATTTCTCATATTGGTTGTGGAATAAATGATAGAATTTTTTGCACAATGTGGTTTTCCCAATCCCACCCATTCCAACCAAACCAACAATAGATTCTTTTTGTAATAAAATGTTTATGTCTTTTGCTTTCTCAATCAATGCCACCTCATGACATGGCAAAATTGGAAGCTCTATACTTTTCTGTCAAAATTCACAAAATATAGGTCATTTATATGTTATATTTCTTATTTGATAACCAAAATATATGATATTACATATGTGATACACATCAAGTGTGCTATGACCTAATGTGTTTCAAATTACATGAACATATATGAAATCAAAAGAATGAGATTTGATGTTTTTACCTGCATACATATTCTTAAACATGTCAACAATAAAGAATAGCTTGGATGATCCTTGTTTAGTGGCTTGCAAATTGTCAAGTGATTAACATCCTCAATTTTGTAATGGTTGTGTTGTGACAACTTAGTAGCTGAGACATATGGCACTAAAATTCCCTGCATGTGCAAAAGATTAAGTTAATGGAACTCATTGATTTGTTTGTTCATTTATTCTTTAACTTATAAACCAAATGGTGGTGGAAACTATAACTTAATAACTATTAATGTTTGAATAATAATGAAATATTGTGTACAAGTAATTTCCTTCAACCCTTAGGCAAACAACTTATGTAAATACATCACAAAGTTATTGGTTTTAATCTGGGGAATCTTACATGATTTAACGATGTTATGACTTTCCTTTAAAATATTTATGTGAGATTGATTTGATGAAGGGAAATTTTTAAGCTATTTCCTGATGTTTGAAATCAATCACATTTTATTTCCATCAATAGTAATTCACGAAACAAAGTTCATAAAACACATGACCTATTCACCACATTGATATATTTAAAAGTATTGAGTAAAAGATCCCACATGAGTTTTGACAATACAAAAAATGTTCAATTAATGAACCAAGTTGGATAACTTTCAATGTGATATAATGAAAATCTTACCCACTTCTTGTCGACTGGTAATCCTTCGCCAAATTCATAAATGTTGAGGTCTTCATGAACGGCATCTTTAAACTCCTTTGAAAGGGACTCCATTTGTTCATTGAAAGGTTTTAAATTTCTTGAAAAACTATGTTGGGCAAAATCTTTGTTGAACGAATTGATTTGTTGACATTGCCAATTGAAATATTTTGATAAATTTTCATTAGCACCAGAATGTGGTACACCATAAAATATTACAGCTTTGAAATTATTCAAAAATGTTTTACAACATTTTCGTATTTCATTATCCAAACCATTTTTTTGCCTTTGATATACACGTTTGTGAGTTTCAACGATTAAGCTTTTTAGTACAAGACCTCCAAAACTATAAGCAATTAATGCCACCGGTCGATCCCAAAGGGATTGATAACTACAAAATATTCAACAATGCACCAAAATTCCATTATCAACATTGTATTAGCATGTACAAATTCATCTTATTATACTTGGGGCAATTTTTCAATTCACACATGACCTAAGCTATAAGTTCATAATTGATTCCATTAATCTACTTAGAAAATGTGACAATTATGTTTTGGTGAAACAATTATTATGCACAAGTATGTACGTGTGTACATTCTTTTGTTAATGTACAACTCATCTTCTATGTGTTATGTTGGAAATATAGTTGAAAATTTGAAATTTTGAATATATATATGTTTTAAAAAAAGGTTTATTGCAATGAAATTTATCTACATGTGTATTAATTTAATTCAATTGCATTAACAAAGATAAAACTTCAACAAACACGAACTAAAAATTGTCATAAAAACCAAACTAGTTGTACCATGAATTTAGACTTTGCTATTATTCTCAAACAAAAACATTTGCATTTAAGCCCCATTTTATGTTTTCCTACATGAATCTAACAATTCAAGTAAATTGAAACTTGTTGGTGTGTATCACACTATTGGTACAGATGAACAATTAACTCGTGCAATGCATGTAAGAAATTCTAAAGATGTAAACGATTCTCATTGATGTACATAAGAGAAGTAATTAATGTGTCCATAAATAGAGGAGATGGTCACACCTTGGATTTATAATCAAACTTTGAACAAGGTTTTTGCCGATTCCAGTCACGTCATTGTGAACACTTGCCACAATGTTAGAATCATAGGACAATGATAAAATTCGAACATTGTTGTCCAAGTCTTCGGGTAGCCATTTTTGTGGCCAACATATGCACTCTTCTTTATTGTTGGTGGGACATGTTGTCCATGTCTCCTTCCATGCATCATTCGTGCCAAAAGTAATCCCATGAAAAAAAATGATGGTCAAGTTTGGATTATTGGAATTGCAAGTGGGATTTAAATCATGCACTAGATATTCCTGCAAAGAAAATGAAAACGAATCAACACAATTTTTCATACGTTTCTTGGAAATTATTTGACTATACATGAAATAAAAGAAATGCAATATACAAATTATAGTAGTTAGACAAAGGCAATAATTGGTTGAAAAGATTAAGTTTAACAAGATGACAATAATAGATGAATAAGAAAATACGAAATGCATCTTGTATGACTAACAATTGAAGATCATTCACTTGTCATAGACCTGCGAGTTTGAAAACGTAGTTCAATAACTAAATATTGTTACATAGTAGGTGGAACACATGCCAATCAATAGAGGTTAATGCTAAGGATTGGATTCTTTCAAGTTTGGGTTGATTGATTGAGCCATCTAGTTTGGTCGATTTATATTTCATGATATGTTCCCTAACAATTGGGCCTTTAAGAACTCTGATAGTTAAGGAATTGGGACACAAACCCAATAAAAATGTCCAAGATCATTTTAATAATTTGCTTTAGGTTGTTGGATTAAGAGTACACATTGGACTTAACTGATAATCTATAGTTCCAATCCTTACAAGTTCAATATATTCTTAGTCAATGCCAAATTTTGACAAATTTCCCTTTCACCTATTCTACTTGTTAGCAAATGAGTTGCCAACCTAATGTAAGAGGATATTATGATGACTCCATTTCGTATTGTTTTAAACATCATTTCATATTGATTTTATCTAAACAACGATATTAGAAAGTAAGCAAAGTAAAAATGTATTACAAGGAAACATGTAAATGATGGGGACATTCAGGTACAATAGTGACTAAAAGGTATGGTTGTGAAGTTTTTGGTTGGGAGTTCAAATCTGAACTAGACCTCCTTCTCCTGATGCTTTGTGAGGACAATAAGCTATCGTGGTTGTAAGGGTCAAGGTCAATTGTCAACACCCAAACAAAAAATTTAAAAAAAGGAAAGAATTATCAAACTTCAATGTGTAACTTGGGAAAGCCCAAGAAAAAAGTGTGCAAAGAAAGCTCATCATAAGATTAAGAAGAAGCACCACATTGTTGTGCCATCCGGAGCTTGACGGAGCATTTTCAGCTGGGACCAAAGGTGTCTCAATTGCAACAGGGGTCCGCACAACATCTCTCCTTCTTTTTTGTGCCCCTTGTGGACAATCAACTCCTTTTCGCTTTACCATATTTCGCACAAATGAAATTCCTTTTGGTCACTGCTCTAATAATTATTTTTCTAATAACCTTTTGGTCTCATCAAACCTGCTACAAATCCTTTGCCATCCCAATAGCATACACATGGTATAATGGGTGTCCCTCACATCACAGATTCCTGCAAGCTAAGCTGATCTTTCTACTAGATATCCCCAAAAAACATCAACCTCTTTACTCTTCACGATCTCCCTGGAATTCTCACACTTCTCTCACTCCTTTTGGACTTTTCTTGCAGATGTTTCTTCTTCTTCATTTTCTCCTCGCCCAGAAACTTCTAGAAGGGTTTTGCCGTGACTCTTCAGACTCTAGCATACGCGCTTTACCGATTTCTTCTTGGCCACTGAACAATTCATTACTTTCTTTTTTGGAACACCTGTCTCTATTTTCTACTCATAATTGAGGATGGAGCATGCAATGTCAGCTCTAGACTTTTTGAACGCGCTGTACTTTTTCCCTCTGGCCTCCTCCATTATTATCATCATGACTTTTGTTCACATCCACACATCGACCTCTCTTTTACCAAAAAACTATGGCCGAAAAAAAGCTAAGTAATAAATATTAAAAGTGCTAAAATCAAATTCTTTTTGAGATTTTCAATAGCCAAAATTCAACCAAATCCAAAGAAAAATCGTCAGATTTCCATACATGGTTTTGAAGTAGGTAGCGAAAAGTAAGAGAAAGATGATGAAGATTTTCTAATGCGATCATTTAGCTCATAGCCAAATCTGACTAAATCTTCCTACCGATGATAGCCACTTGGGCTATATCTCAAAACTCACCCAAAAGATATTGCTCCACACGTTTCCTGCTCTTGGCTGATTTCACCCAGAGCATTATTGGAAGCGCTCTGCCAGAGCTCATGTTGTGCAGGCAATGCATGATTAATTGGGCCTTCGGTGAACCGGCCGCCCTACACCTGCAAACACCCCTTTTCATTAAATCTTGCAGCAGGATGCCGTAACTCCTGCGCTCCGGTATTCATTTCAATTTTGCAGTGGTCATTTTAACCCCTTTTTTTCTACTTTGTATTTGAACATGCAGTGACTATTAGTGGTTCAGATGTAAAGACATAAATGGTCTTTGACTGTTTAAAAGGAATTTTACGATGGTTGTGGGTGGGGACGGTGATGATTGAACATTATTCTATTGTAACATAAAGGAGTTGTTTACAGTCTTGCGATGGAGATGCTCTTAGACAAAATCAGAGTCTCTGAATCCATAAAGACAGCCTCGAACACGCCTTCCTCAAGACGGCGACTGTACCAGTGTATGTGCTGGTTCGCCCTGGCCAGTGGCTATGATTGGAACAGCCTGGGGGAAGAAGGAAAAATTACATGGACGGTCATAACAAATAAATCCGGAGTTGAAAAACAAGAGAAATTCTGTACAGAGGAGTGATTTTTCTTGGTCAATTTTCGCACTGTGGCTACAAAGAAAAATTTGAAGATATTGGGAAAATTCGCTTTAATAGTGTGAATTTGAGAAAAAAATTCTCAATAAATGGAAATTTTTTACAAATTTTACAAACCACAAAATTCAAAAAAAGAAAAAAACAAGAAAAGAAAAAACACTGATAATATTTGTATCTGGTATACCAGGTACAAATATTAGCCTTGACCAAAGGAGCAAATATACTGGTACCAAGTTACAAATGCTTTGGGTTTGCTTCTAATCAGTAGAAAATGTGGGTGCAATTGTTTACACCCAATTCATTAGACCAGTGAATTCTCTATTTTTTATGTCATTATTTAAACTAATGAATTCATCCAAAATTTAGGGAAATCACTGGACAAAAGATCTTTTGTTGTAACTAGAATCATCTTCTAGAGCAGCTCCACAGGTGCTCTGAGTATGATGCAATGGAACACAACATTTCCCAAAAAAACAACTCTACAAAAGACCATAATGTCGACCAAGAAATCTAACAAAGGACACCAAGAGTGGGAGAAAGCTTATGTCGAAGCCGGTATAACTTCAAAGAAATTGAAAGTGCCAATGAAAACATGTGTTGCTTCCAAAGTTGTTTTATTTCAAGAAACATTTGAATATGCTGATCCAATAATTAAACATATATTATCATCGACAATCATTATAATTCCAAGCACATGTACCAAGTGGCTTGACTTGGGCCATTGCATTTGCTATTAAATTTTTTTTGAATTTTAATGAGGAACTTAATAAAAGTATGTTTAGTTCTACATTACCTTTGTTTCAGTGCCTTATGGTGTCCCCAAAAGAAGTTTCTTTGCTTCTAAAATGGTGGAAAAAACAAGAGCCTAGGTTCCCTTGAGTTGGGTTTTTCACCAAACAATTTCTGGCCATCCCACGTTTTTAAATTGAAATTGAATTTTTTCTTAACCTTGTTAAAATTTTGACTAGTTTGAGGCATTGCATGCTTGGTTTGATTAATTTTGATAGCATAATCATGATCTACAAGAATTGGCCTTCAAATGCTAGATTGTATTGTTATTTTTTTAATGAAAAAAGATGTAGATGTTTTCACATAGGAATCAAAGTTGTAAGATGAATGTGAAGGTGAGATAGAGGCTAGTGTTTTTGAAGAGGATTGCGCTTCATCACATTTTGAGGCATAATACAAGGTTGTCGAAATTTGGCAAAATTAGTGGTTCAATGTTATAGTTGGAGAAGAAAGGAAGGTCATAGGATTTGGAACAATGATTTCTAGTTATGCATAGCTAATTTCGTTGAAATGATTGGATTTAATTTGTTTTCTTGGCCCTTTGTCTTTGACTTTGCATGGAATATTGGTAAAAATAAACATTTAAACTTGGTGATGGGTGATTGGATTTTTTTGGTTATTGGAATTGAAAGAGGAAAATGGATTAGAGCTCACTTTTAATTACAAGATTATGCAGTGTGCATGAATCAAATTGTTAATTATGCATGGAAAGGATATATTGAAAAGGATTTATTTATGTAAGTGATTTGTTTTGCAATATTTAATCACATTCTACATTTTGTCATTTATATGATATGTAATTTTCAAATTACATTTACCAAACTAATATTCATATTCCTATGCTAAGATATTTCAAAAGACCATGGTATTCATACCTTTCAAATTTGTGCAAAATAAAAAAAACCTTACTAGTTGATTGGTAAATGGAAATTAAAAAAAAATCAACATACCAGGGCCTTTTTAATAAGTAATTTTCACATTTTTAAAAGACCCAAACTCGTTTGTTAAGTGAAAACAGACCTATTAGTACAACATTAATTGAAACCCTACTAGTGGTCTAAGAGGCCCTTAATTACATGTGCATTTTTTAAGCTTGAAGCAATTTCATAGTGTTTTTTTTGTGGCTTGACATCCAAAAAATATTGTACACATGCATTTTATGATTGTTGTTTGGCATGAATTAAAGGTAATGATTGGTAGAACTTTGATAAACATTAGTGAAATTTTTATTTTCAATTGCATGCAATTATATGTCATATGTAATTATTTTTACAACTATTTACCAACTTTGACAAATTTTGGTCATTTTATGATGATTTTGAGAATTATATTCATCTATAAATAAGTTTATATGTCGCATTTAATCACTATTTGTGAACCTAGCCCCTAGAAGTATAATGTGGCATATTATAGGTTTAGCTTTAGGTACATTAAGGTAATATCAAAGTTATATTTTGGGGATATTGGGGATATTTTCTATATGTGAAGGATATTATTTGGGTTTCATATGAAGGTCATATGAACGGTACATTAATTAGAGGTGCATTTTTTAAATTTGAATTATGTCACATAGCAATTAATAATTTTAGGGGCGTTATTGAGGTAATGATAAATTTAAAGGGGTTCACACATGAATGAATTTAAAAGCTTAATTTTATAAGTCAAATTCCAAAGGTGTTTTGTTTTGCAAATTTGTTGTTAGTGTCCCATTTGCTTACAAAGAGGCAACAAAACCATCAATAGATTACAACAAATCACATGTTGTGACATCTATTAAGTATTTTGAGATTATGTAACAAAAATTTCTAAACAAAATGCCATATATTTGAATGGCAAAAGTAAGCATCATTGTAAGATGGAACAAGAAAAAATCCATTTTTTTGCCATGACCTTCTTTGATATATAATGTTTATTTTAAGCATTAATCACAATTTCAAGTTAAAGATTTTTGTGATAGGTAATCATCTTGCAAAATTTGAATTTATTATTTCACTTGGGTGAATGGTCACATTATGATGCAATTTATTTTTGGCTTAATTTACAAAATAAAGGCCTTGGTGAAACACAAAGTTTTTATTTAATCTTAGATAGTTTACTTATAATTATGTTAATTACTATGGTTTAGGGTTTAGGTAGAGAAATGATATTTTTAATATTTAGAATATTTATGAGAAATTTAAATGGGCTCTGCGGTTATTACCATCATCCCAATGTGGGGGTCAATTTGCCTTGGTCAGGTTATCCTGGCCTACACTTGAACCAGGGTGAAAATCCCAAAGTTTTTGGGAGCAGCTTCAAACCATAGAGATCTATGTAGCGTCCTTAGAGCATCTCCAGCCCACACCTGCAAACACCCCTTTTCATTCAATATTGCAGCAGCATAGAGTAACTCCTAGTCCGCTCCTGTATTGATGTCGTTTTTGCAGTGGTCATTTTAACCCCTTTACAAGATTTTTGCTACTATGGAATTGGACATGCAGTGACTTTACTGGTCCAGATGTAAAGACATAAATTGTCTTTGAGTGTTTAAAGGGACTTTTATGACGTTTGTGGGTGCGACAGTGATCATTAAACACTATTCTATTTTAACATAAAGGAGTTGTTTACAGTGTTGGGATGCTCTTAGACAAAATCAGAGTCTATGAGTCGACAAAGACAGCCTCTAAGACGCCTTGCTCAAGAAGGTGAGTGTACTAGTGTAGGTGCTGGTTCGCCCTGGCCAGTGGCTATGAATGGAGCAGCCCGGGGGAAGAAGGAAAATTTACATGGACGGTCATAATAAATAAATCTGGAGTTGAAAAACAAAAGAAATTCTGTACAGAGGAGTGATTTTTCTTCGTCAATTTTCGCACTGTGGCTACAAAGAAAATTTGAAGAAACTGGGAATTTTTTTTTTCAATAGTATGAATTGGAGAAAAAAATGCTCATAAAATGGAAAATTTTGACAAAGTTTACAAACCACTAAATTGAAAAACAAAAAAAACGAAAAAAGATAGAAAAAATATTGATAGTATTTCTATCTGGTATACCAAGTACAAATCTTAGCCTGGACCAAAACCAGCATCTATATTGGTACCAAGTTACAAAGGCTTTGGGTTTGTTTCTAATTATTAGAAAATGCGGGTTCAATTGTTTACTCCCCAGTCATTAGACCAGTGAATTCACTATTTTTTAACTAATTATTTAAACTGATGAATTCATTCAAAATTTAGTGAAAACATGTGTTGTTGTAGCTAGAATCATCCTCTAAAGCAGTTCCACAGGTGCTCTGAGTATATTACAATGAAACACAATATTTCCCAAAACCAGGATTAGTTTTTTTTTCCCAAACCCGTACTAAACCTGACAATGCAAATGATCGGTAACCAATAATAGTTATTAGCAACCTACTTCGACCAACTACCTCTCTAACAGTCTATTGAACAACCAATAGCAGGTATTGTCCTTTGCTGAGCTTTTTGCCTACCTTGGTATTCTCAGGGAATATGTCCAGCCCAAAACCATTGTGCTGAGCCAAAATTTACTGCCTAGGGCCATATACCCAGCACCTGTGGACCTCCTCTTAGGCCCACTTTACAATAGTAGTCGAGGCCCATGTTCAAACTCAAATCACGCATTCCTATTGGTGCAAAAGTTGAAATCAGCCCCAAGTGCTAAATTATACTAGGAGTCAAGGCCAAAAAAGAAAGAAAAATTTCAATCTGCCCTAAGTTACTAATAAATGTTGAATTTTATAGCCTAGTGTTGGCCCCAAGACTGAAGAAAAGGATACCATCAAATTTGGGAAGCCAATTTGCAACCCTTGTGGCCAATGTTGTAGCATTTATTAATAATTTGGGGCAAGACAAAAAGCAAAAAAAGCTCAGAGTTGCCCCAAGTTTTTTCAGCCCTAACTCCTAGTGTAAAGCGGGCCTTAGACTAAATCAGGGTCTCTGAGTTCAAATTTAACATTTCTTTGATGCGTCTTGCAGTGATAGTCGGGGAAAGGGCTCATTCAAGAAGGTGAATGCATTAATGCAGGTGCAGGTTCAGCCTGGTCATTAATTACAGGTTTCCCCAATTCCTTCACAAACAACAACTTGGTTGCGGGCACCATCATACCCTGTGTATGCTATTACAGCTCATAGCAGATTTAGTCACATTTGGCTATACTCATAGCTTAATCTGACTAATCTTCCTACCGATGATAGCCACTTGGGCTATATCTCAAAACTAACCCAAAAAATAATTCATCCACACGTTTCCTGCTGTTGCCTGATTTCACCCAGTGCAGTTTTGAAGCGTTCTGCCAGACGTCTTGTTGCAGGCAATGGATGATTAGTTGGGCCTTGGGTGAACCGGCCACCCTACACCTGCAAACACCCCTTTTCATTGAATCTTGCAGCAGGATTGCGTAACTCCTCCTGCGCTCCGGTATTGATTTCAATTTTGCAGTGGTCATTTTAACCCCTTTAACAGCTTTATTTGGCCATGCAGTGACTATTAGTGGTTTAGATGTAAAGACATAAATGGTCTTTGAGTGTTTCAAGGGAATTTTATGACAGTTGTGGGTGGGGACGGTGATGATTAAACATTGGTCTATTGTAACATAAAGGAGTTGTTTACAGTCTTGCTATGGAGATGCTCTTAGACAAAATCAGAGTCCCTGAATCGATAAAGACAGCCTCGAAAGACTCCTTCCTCAAGACGCTGAGTGTACCAGTGTAGCTGCTGGTTCTCCCTGGCCAGTGGCTATGATTGGAACATCCTCGGGGAAGAAGGAAAAATTACATGGACGGTCATAACAAATAAATCCGGAGTTGAAAAACAAAAGAAATTCTGTACAGAGGAGTGATTTTTCTTGGTCAATTTTCGCACTGCGGCTAATAAGAAAATTCGAGGAAATTGGGAGAATTCGTTTTAATAGTGTGAATTTGAGAAAAAAATGCTCAATAAATCGAAAATTTTGACAAAGTTTACGAACCCCAAAATTCAAAAAAAGAAAAAAAAGAGAAAAGGAAAAAACACTGATAATATTTGTATCTGGTATACCATGTACAAATATTAGCCTTGACCAAAGGAGCAAATATACTGGCACCAAGTTACAAATGCTTTGGGTTTGCTTCTAATCAGTAGAAAATGTGGGTGCAATTGTTTACTCCCAATTCATTAGACCACTGAATTCACTATTTTTTTAACTCATTATTTAAACTAATGAATTCATCCAAAATTTAGGGAAATCACTTGACAAAAGATCTTTTGTTGTAACTAAAATCATCCTCTAGAGCAGCTCCACAGGTGCTCTGAGTATGTTGCAATGGAACACAACATTTCCCAAAAAAACAACTCTACAAAAGACCATAATGTGGACCAAGAAATCTAACAAAGGACACCAAGAGTGGGAGAAAGCTCATGTGGAAGCTGGTAATACCTTCAAAGAAATTGAAAGTGCCAATGAAAACATGTGTTGCTTCCAAAGTTGTTTTATTTCAAGAAACATTTGAATATGCAGCTGCAATAATTAAACATATATTATCATGGACAATCATTATAATACCAAGCACATGTACCAAGTGGCTTGACTTGAGCCATTGCATTTACTATTACAAATTTTTTGAATTTTAATGAGGAACTTAATCAAAGTATCTTTAGTTCTACATTACCTTTGTTTCAGTGCCTTATGGTGTCCCCAAAAGAAGTTTCTTTGCTTCTAAAATGGTGGAAAAAACAAGAGCCTAGGTTCCCTTGAGTTGGGTTTTTCACCAAACAATTTCTGGCCATCCCACGTTTTTAAATTGAAATTGAATTTTTTCTTAACCTTGTTAAAATTTTGACTAGTTTGAGGCATTGCATGCTTGGTTTGATTAATTTTGATAGCATAATCATGATCTACAAGAATTGGCCTTCAAATGCTACATCATATTGTTATTTTTTTATGAAAAAAGATGTAGATGTTTTCACTCTAGAATCAAAGTTGTAAGATGAATGTGAAGGTGAGATAGAGGCTAGTGTTTTTGAAGAGGATTGAACTTCATCACATTTTGGGGCATAATACAAGGTTGTCGAAATTTGGTAAAATTAGTGGTTCAATGTTATAGTTGGAGAAGAAAGGAAGGTACTAGGATTTGGAGCAATAATTTCTAGTTATGCATAGCTAATTTCGTTGAAATGATTGGATTTAATTTTTTTTCTTTGCCCTTTGTCTTTGAATTTGGATGGAATATTGGTAAAAATAAACATTTAAACTTGGTGATGGGTGATTGGATTTTTTTGGTTATTGGAATTGAAAGAGGAAAATGGTTTAGGGCTCACTTTTAATTACAAGATTATGCAATGTGTTTGAATTAAATTGTTAATTATGCATGGAATGCATGAAAAGGATATATTCAAAAAGATTTATTTATGTAAGTGATTTGTTTTGCAATATTTAATCACATTCTACATTTTGTCATTTATATGATATGTAATTTTCAAATTACATTTACCAAACTAATATTCATATTCCTATGCTAAAATATTTCAAAAGACCATGGTATTCATACCTTTGAAATAAAAAAAACCTTACTAGTTGATTCGTAAATGGAAATTAAAAAATATCTCCATACCAGGGCCTTTTTAATAAGTAATTTTCACATTTTTAAAAGAACCAAACTCGTTTGTTAAGTGAAAATAGACTTATTAGTACAATATCAATTGAAACCCTATTCGTGGTCTAAGAGGGCCTTAATTACATTTGCATTTTTTAAGCTTCAAGCAATTTCATAGTGGTTTTTTTTTGGCTTGACATCCAAAAAGTATTGTACACATGCATTTTATGATTGTTGTTTGCCATCAATTAAAGGTAATAATTGCTAAAATTTTGATAAACATTAGAGAAATTTTTATTTTCAATTGCATGCAATTATATGTCATATGTAATTATTTTTACAACTATTTACCAACTTTGACAAATTTTGGTCGTTTTATGATGATTTTGAGAATTATATTCATCCATGAATAAGTTTATATGTCCCATTTAGTCCCTATTTGTGAACCTAGCCCCTAGAAGTATAATATGGCATATTATAAGTTTAGCTTTAGGTACATATCAAAGTTATATTTAGGGGATATTGGGGATATTTTATATATGTTAAGGATATTATTTGGGTTTCATATGAAGGTCATATTAAGGGTACAATAATTAGAGGTGCATTTTTTAAATTTGAATTATGTCACATAGCAATTAATAATTTTAGGGGCGTCATTGAGGTAATAATAAATTTAAAAGGGTTCACACATGAATAAACTCAAAAGCTTAATTTTATAAGTCAAATTCCAAAGGTGTTTTATTTTGCAAATTTGTTGTCCTTGTCCCATTTGCTTACAAAGAGGCAACAAAACCATTAATAGATTCCAACAAATCACATGTTGTGACATCTATTAAGTATTTTGAGATTATGTAACAAATTTTTTTAAACAAAATGCCATATATTTGAATGGCAAAGGTAAGCATCATTGTAAGATGGAACAAGAAAAAATCCATTTTTTTGCCATGACCTTCTTTGACATATAATGTTTATTTTAAGCATTAATCACAATTTCAAGTTACATATTTTTGTGATAGGTAATCATCTTGCAAAATTTGAATTTATTATTTCACTTGGGTGAATGGTCACATTATGATGCAATTGTTTTTGGCTTCATTTACAAAATAAAGGCCTTGGTGAAACACAAAGTTTTTATTCAATCTTAGATAGTTTACTTATAATTATGTTAATTACTATGGTTACATCTATAAATAGTTCAATTCACATTTATTTTATTTCATATGATGTGATTGTAGCCTGGAAGGCGTGCTTGTAAATAGAAGAAGGTTGCTTACTTCAAGTTTGAAGATTTGTTTCGGATATCACAATTAAAACCAAATTCCTTTTAACACTTTGTGAACGTGTTACAAGGAGTTTGGTTGTGATTATAACATTCAATGTAATTGAATTTATGAATTTAATGTTCACCGAACATGTCAATTTTAATCAAACCGTGAATGATTTTAACATGTCAATTTAATGTTCACCTAACATCTCAATCATCTCTTGATACACCAGTGCTCTTCCTCTTCCCTATATCCATTGCAATCCTCAATTGCCCATCATTATATCTATGCTCAAATGCACAAGTCTCACTCAAATCTCTCTGTGCAAGGGATCATCACCAATGCACAAATCTCTCTCAAATCTCACCCTTCAAGGATGATTACCCAATGCATAAATCTGTCAAATCTCTCTTCATGGAGCATTATCACCCCATACACAAATCTCACAAATCTCGTTCAAGGATAATCATCAGGAATGCACAAAGTTGTCTCTCTCTTTTTAACGAGCATCTTCTTCCCATACCCATGAAGATGCCTTGCACCCGCCCAACCACCCACCCAAGAATCACAAGAGACTTCGCACCACCCAGAGGCAAGAGATGAAGGATGAGAGAGAGACTGAGTATCTATCACTGGAAAGAATGCGGCAAGGAGCCAAAAAAAATGTACCTCTGCTGCAACTGTGGCTGATGAGGAAGCCAAATCCTCCACGACTTTTTTGGTTTCTTGGAACATCCCGCAAGATTCTTGCAAGACTGCTGGCACTGATCAGCACAGAAGGATTTTCTTCCTTCTGCTTTCCTGCCTGAAATCCTCCTCTCTCCAACACCTGCATCCACACTTGCATCCCAAAATCAGGCGTACAGACAGAGAGAAGTGTGGAAGAAACTATCTCTCCTCCAAAAATCTCCGTCACCCATGACAAGAAGAGAGCTCAAGCGTGCTGATGTTTTGAGAATTGCACCATCTTCCTTCCTTGCAGCAGCAATCCGTGACCTGGAAACGAAGGCCAGAGATTGAGAGCTTCGGGAGAAATGGGTGCTCGATTTCGGATTGCAGTAGCAGCAGATGATGATGCTGTAACAACTCTGCTGCTCTCGACCAACCATACCAACTGTTTGCTGCCTCTGCTGCTGCTGCAGCAGTAGGTCAGAGCAAGCTCCCAGCATTGAAACAGCCATGCTTGCTCTTCTTCTTATTCTTCTCTTCCACGCTCCTCACGAGCTTCGCTGCTTCTTGTGACATTAAACCCTAAACCGAAAACCGTATTGTGGCGATTCTTGACTTCCTTATGCACGACCACAGTAGAACAGCAGCTCCTGCTAGAGCAAGAAACAGCTGCTCTGTGAAGAAGCGCCACCCATCCCAGGACGAAGGCTGAAACGTGCGGTTCTCATGGTCTCGATCCAGCAGAGTTGGCAGCAATGGGTTTTCGTTTCCTGTTACGTTGATGGATGATCTGTTAGGCATCTGTGGTGATGGCTGCCTTGATGAGACAGAGCGGATCTTGCAGAGGATCTGGTCCAAGAAGAGGAGAAGAATGCCGCTGCCGTGGGTTTATGGTATGGAGGGACCTTGCTTGCAGGTTGCAGCAGATTCATTGCAATGGAATTGACGGCAGAAACATATTTGCGAAACAAAGCTCCAGAAATCAGAACTGAATGATGTCTTGATGAGACACGGGGGATCTTGCAGTGGATCTGGTCCAAGAAGAGCCTTGTGAGCTTGATGCTGTGTGATATGGTATGAGGACCTTGCTTGCAGTTTGCAGATTTCATTGCTGTGGAATATGACGGCAAAAACATCTTGCACAACAAGGTCTAGAACTCGGAACCCAGAAGTAAATGTTTGTGGGTATGTGCCACATACATTAAATGCATATCTTGTATGATGACATTGTGGAGGACTGAGAAAAGAGATTCTCACATGTTTGTTACCATAACAAGAAGCTGAGTATTGCCATTTGGGCTTCATCGTCAACAATCACATCTCCTGCTACTCTACACTTTTCAAGAATCTCTTGAGTGTGCGGTGGTGACTTCTACACTTCCCAACAAAATTCAATTGCAAAGGATTGTTCGAAGAGCAACAAATTGCAAGAAACTCATTGCAAAGGATTCTTATGTTTGTGTATTCCCATAGCCAGAAGCTATGTCATCATACAATTGGGGTCATCAACAACACACTTCTTGGTACTATTACTTTCCCTTCTGCAATTTTCAAGAATGCCCAAGTGTGCAGTGGTGAGTTCTGCACCGCAAAGGATTGCAAAGGATTGCAAAGGATTTGCTGGAAGAGCAAGCAATTATTGCAATTATGTGGATTGGTACACTATCTTGTGAAATGATAGGTTTGTTTCAATTCCGTCCAAATTGTGTTTAATGTTTGCATTTTGCACTAAAAGTTTGAAAATGTGGAATTAGTAGTTCGAAATTTTAGGAAACTTAAGGTTTTGATGATATAACTAGTACAATCATGGTCTCATGAAGGCAAAATATGATGGTGATGATGATGAATACGCATGGAGATGGATGGGAAATCTATGCTTGCTAACAAATCACAAACCCTAAGATTGAAATATCTGAGAAAAATGATTAATCATTAGAACATGGCTAAAGAATTGGAGTTGACAAATCGTCACCATCATTGTTAATGGATATGTGTAGGAACATTGCTAGTTAATGTGGAGGATGAAAGCATCATTTCTATATTTCAAATGTGAAATTTGATTTGTCCTTTGTTGTTCCCAAAATAATATAACATCACTATCCATCTCTACATTATAATGCACACAATAGTTTGTTTTAGCAACAACCAAAGCTTTAGCTAGGAGAAAGGTTTTTCAATTTTCACAACAATACTTGAAATGAAGGTATGGTAAATTTGCTCGGAGTTTTGAGAAGAATTTCTTCACACTTCAACACTTGGGTGGGATTTTAACAAGTAGCATAACCAAATCGTGATTCATGCACTAATTGTTTCACACAATCCACCGAACTAGCAACTATTACCATCAATCACCATAGCTTCCAAGATTAGAAGACCTAAATGTTTGTCTTTTTTGTGTAAGCATCAATGAATCCAAGCTCTTTGGACATGTGCCTAGTTGATTGATACAAACTCCTTTACTCAAAATTATCTTTGTCAATTAGAATAATTGTTAAAAACAAAACTTTTAAAACAAAGTTCACATGTAGTACATGTTGTTGCCAAGTTTCCTTGTTTTGACAATGTTTTCAATGAAGAGAATAAGCTTATGTTGGTTATATGATAATGCTTTCTAATTGTTGCGAAGGTCCATTGAAATCAACATAGATTTCAAAACAATGGGGCAAACTAAGGTGGACAATAGGGGTATTTGGTTCATATGAAAGGATGTGGAGATGAAAACAAAAGAAGACAAGATCAAGGGTAGGGTCGTTAAGGATAACAAAATTGAAAGCAAAGTTGTTGGGGAAGAATTGACAATTCAATCAAGTCAATATGGTCCATGACAAAATTCACATCAAGAACATGTGTTTCAATTTTTTTGATGTTATTTTTGTTGCTACTCAAGATTTTCAATACTTTAGTTCTTGTGGATGTTCCTCGTTTCTTTTCACATTTTCATGTTTAATTATCATTTCAATGTTATCATTGGTCTATGGTTAATTTTGAACCTAGTTAAAACCATAATAGTAAGTACAAGTAAAATAAAACATGATGTAAGGTGTATTTATCACATTTAAAATATCTCTAGGTTGAAAGAAATCTTTTGTGGCAACCTTAAGTTTTTTTTTTCCTTGAATATTCTTTCATGAAGTGATATTTCAAGTTGAAGTGATTTTCATTGTGGGCATGCATTATTTTCATATTTGAAAATTTGAAAATCTTATTCCTTTTAAATTTTTCATACATGGTTAATTTTTAAACATAAGAAGGCCAATTTGCTTTAATCCTCTTCAAAATATTTTAAGTAAAAGCATTGGCTTCATAATATAACATGCATCGGTTGTATTCATCACATAAGGGAATAAGGCCCATCCTTTTAGTAATAGTTTTTTTTGTCATTTCCTACCCATCATAAGAATTTTTGTGATGTATCCAAGATGATAGAAAGCTCTAAGGAGTTTTACACAACAATGATGTGAAATTTAACGATTTTTTTGTTATTCCATAAAGATATTCAAAAACATATTCCAAATGAAAGATTAAAACTTTCATTAACGGTTTGATTAAAATTGACATGTTATGTGAACATTAAATTTATAAAGTCAATTACATTGAATGTTAGAATCACAACCAAACTCCTTTTAACATGTTCACAAGTGTTAAAAGGAATTTGGTTTTAATTGTGATATCCAAAGCAAATCTTCAAACTTGGAGTAAACAACCTTCCTCTATTTATAAGCACACCTTCCATGCTACAATCACATCATATGAAATAAAATAAATGTGAATTGAACTATTTATAGATGTAACCATAGTAATTAACATGATTATAAGTAAACTATCTAAGATTGAATAAAAACTTTGTGTTTCACCAAGGCCTTTATTTTGTAAATTAAGCCAAAAAAAAAATTGCATCATAATGTGACCATTCACCCAAGTGAAACAATAAATTCAAATTTTGCAACATGATTACCTATCACAAAAATCTTTAACTTGAAATTGTGATTAATGCTTAAAATAAACATTATATGTCAAAGAAGGTCATGGCAAAAAAAATGGATTTTTTCTTGTTCCATCTGACAATGATGCTTACCGTTGCCATTCAAATATATGGCATTTTGTGTAGAAATTTTTGTTACGTAATCTCAAAATACTTAATAGATGTCACAACATGTGATTTGTTGTAATCTATTGATGGTTTTGTTGCCTCCTTGTAAGCAAATGGGACAATGACAACAAATTTGCAAAATAAAACACCTTTGGAATTTGACTTATAAAATTAAGCTTTTTAGTTTATTCATGTGTGAACCCCTTTAAATTTATTATTACCTCAATGACGCCCCTAAAATTATTAATTGCTATGTGACATAATTAAAATCTCAAAAATGCACCTCTAATTAATGTACCCTTAATATGACCTTCATATGAAACCCAAATAATATCCTTAACATATAGAAAATATCCCCAATATCCCCAAATATAACTTTGATATTACCTTAATGTACCTAAAGCTAAACCTATAATATGCCATATTATACTTCTAGGGGCTAGGTTCACAAATAATGATTAAATGGGACATATAAACTTATTCATGGATGAATATAATTCTCAAAATCATCAGAAAATGACAAAAAATTGTCAAAGTTGGTAAATAGTTGTAAAAATAAATACATATGACATATAATTGCATGCAATTGAAAACAAAATTTTCTCTAATGTTTATCAAAGTTCTACCAAACATTACCTTTAATTGATGCCAAACAACAATCATAAAATGCACATGTACAATACTTTTTAGATGTCAAACCACAAAAAAATACTATGAAATTGCTTGAAGCTTAAAAACTACACATGTAAATAAGGCCCTCTTAGATCACTAGTAGGGTTTCAATTAATGTTGTACTAATATGTCTATTTTCACTTAACAAACCAATTTGGGTCTTTTTAAAATGTGAAAATTACTTATTAAGAAGGCCCTGGTATGTTGTTATTTTTTAATTTCCATCTACCAATCAACTAGTAAGGTTCTTTTTATTTTCCACAAATTTGAAAGCTATGAATACCATGGTCTTTTGAAATATCTTACCATAGCAATATGAATATTAGTTTGGTAAATGTAATTTGAAAATTACATATCATATAAATGACAAAATGTAGAATGTGATTAAATATTGCAAGACAAATCACTTACATAAATAAATCACTTTCAATATATCCTTTCCATGCATTCCATGCATAATCAACAATTTGATTCATGCACACGACATAATCTTGCAATTAAAAGTGAGCTCTAATCCATTTTCCTCTTTCAATTCCAATAACCAAAAAAATCAAATCACCCATCACCAAGTTTAAATGTTTATTTTTACCAATATTCCAAGCATATTCAAAGACAAAGGGCAAAGAAGAAAAATTAAATCCAATCATTTCAACAAGATTAGCTATGCATAACTAGATATCATTGTTCCAAATCCTATGACCTTCCTTTCTTCTCCAACTATAACATTGAACCATTAGTTTCTCCAAATTTCAACAACCTTGTATTATGCCTCAAAATGTGATGAAGCTCAATCCTCTTCAGAAACACTAGCCTATATCTCACCTTCACATTCATGTTACAACTTTGATTCCTAAGTGAAAACATCTATATCTTTTTTCGTAAAAAAATAACAAGTTGAAGGTATTGGTCTTAGCATTTGAAGGCCAATTCTTGTAGACCATGATTATGCTATCAAAATTAATCAAACCAAGCATGCAATGCCTCAAACTAGTGAAATTTTTTAACAAGGATTCAATTTCAATTTAAAAATGTGGGATGGCCAGAAATTGTTTGGTGAAAAACCCAACTCAAGGGAACCTAGACTCTTGTTTTTCCCACCATTTTAGAAGCAAAGAAACTTCTTTTGGGGACACCATAAGGCATGGAAACAAAGGTAATTTAGAACTAATCGTACTTTTATTAACTTCCACATTAGAATTCAAATTTTTTGTAATAGCAAATGTAATGGCCCAAGTCAAGCCACTTGGTACATGTGCTTGGAATTATAATGAGTGTCAATGATAATATATGTTTAATTATTGCATCAGCATATTTAATTGTTTCTTGAAATAAAACAACTATGGAAGCAACACATGTTTTCATTGGCATTTTCAATATCTTTGAAGGTATACCGGCTTTGACATAAGCTTTCTCCCACTCTTGGTGTCCTTTGTTAGATTTCTTGGTCCACATTATAGTCGTTTGTAGTAATAATATGTTTAAGATTCAATTTTCTTCTTTCTATTTTTAAAAAATTTCTTTAAGAAATTGTAATAAATGAAGGGTTAAAATAATATATGGCAATTAAATTCAAAATTGTATGTGAAATAAGTTACTAAATAAGCCTTATGTTTGTTTAAATTTGTCATATTATAATTAATCGATGCAATAAAAGGTTATGGTAAATAGTTTTATAAATTGTAAATTAATTATATTAAATAATGACTATTATAACATTCAAATTATCATCTTATTAGTACCAAAAATGACATTAATAAATTATTTTGAGTACAATTTGGTATACGTTGAGGCAATATTAGCCTTATACCTATACCATCTTGGTACAAATTTAAACTACTATTAATTTTGAACCATTTTCATGTAGTCCTAAGACCACATATTTAATTTAGAGTGAACATGAAAACCAAACTACAATGAATGTTTTAATAAATATTCAATTTTAGGAGGAGCTTGTTATGTATTAAAATAAATAAATAAATAAATAAATCCGATGAAAGGACCAAGTTGGTAATTTCAAAAGTTGGATACCAGACCAACACCAAAAGAAAACAAAACATATAACAAGAAGATTATTTTAAGAATGAATGAATAAATCAATTACATCAAAGAAGGTCTTATATTGAAAACCTAAATAATCATATATCTACAAACTTAATTAACAATGTTCATTAGCCATTAATGAATTATAATTTAAACTAGAAGTTGTTTTAACACTATGTGCCAACACTTCCACTTCAACAAATGTGGTGGAGCTAAAATCAATATTTTCATTCAAATGGATCTTAATTTTCACAAATTGATCATCATTGGTAGTGCACATGTTGATGTGCTGTGAGGCTACAGGTGATTTTGGGCTTTTGTTTTCAATCACATTTTAAAGCTTTTTAAAGGGACTTGTGTCAAGACGTCACTGTAGTTGAAAGTAAATTATGTGTGAATTTTAACTTTTTAAGGAAAAGTTAAAAGTAGAACCATCAAAAGTAAAAGGGTGTAAGATTTTGCTGATTTTGAATTATTCTAAAAACTGCATTAAATGAAGTCAAGCATTAGAAAAAAACCATGAATGTATGTAATTGATTTGTAATGATGTGCTACATCAATAGTTTTATTGTTTAAAATATTTTATGTTGTAGCAATATATTATTTTCATCAGCTTTAGAAATCCACTTTACTTTTTTAGAATGGTAAGGACAACACTCAATTCATTTGCATATTCAATAAAAAAATATTTAATCTAAAAAGATCATAATTATCAACATTATCATAACATAATGTATTATCCACCATTTGAATTCCATTACTTAAAAGCATTTATTGAAAGATTTGACAAAGAGGTGGTTATTCATTTATGTGTGCAAAATTTCATTGAAAATTTCTTATGAAAAGTAGTCTTTCTTAGTCCATTGTTATGATTATTGTTATTCAATGCATATGTGATTTGTTTGCAAACCTTATTTCAATGTGTTAGAATCTAATTATCTGGTATCTATATATAAGGTGAGGTCATGTGATGTCTTGTATATTCAAGAAGTCATTGGAGATTAAAAAGCCAACACTTTGTTTAATCAATTCATCATTTAAAGTAAAAACCCTAAGCCTCAACTTCACCAAGGAACATCTCCTCTTTTCTTTTCTTTTTCTTTTTTGGGGTTAATTTATAGATTAAAAAAACACTATGTTAGCCCCAAAAGTGTGACGTTCTAGGAAGGCTGAGAAACATGAACCCAAACACTATTCTAGACCTACCCACTATTCCCCCCTTTGACTTAACCTTGGTTGGCATTTGTTGTTAGCCAACTTCCTGAATTCAATTGAGATCCACAAATACTTGAGGGAAACCCCACCAACGTACAAAACTACTTTTGTAATTGTCAAGCTTTTGCGAGAAATGGACGTTGGTTGAGATGACGGACAATAGTGATGGAGCTACAACCACTTGTTGTTTTTTCGTTGTTACAGTTTTGATTAGGCAAGGAGTTGGGATGATGATAGGTTCTACGGGCAAATTCTCACAATTGCAAACTTCAATCATATGTCCATCTGGGTCATGGAAGACGAGCTGATCAACCTTGATGTCATTGTCCACAACAACGCATCTTACAGATTTCACTCCATTCTCTTGGAGTTTTTGCTCCACCAACAACATATCATCACACTACACAAAGGCCCACCATGACATCTCTTGCAATAAGAAAACAAAGCAAAAAGTTGAGAAATATCATCATATTGTGGATAAACTAATTAATGTGTTAATTAATTATATCCTCGGTTTGTATTAACTAGTTGTTGGGTGCATTCCAAAGTTCAGTTTTTCAATTGCCATTTCGATTTGCTTAGTTGTTGGGTGCATCCCAAAGTTCAGTTTTTCAAATGCCATTTTGACTTGCTCATCACACTGAAAAAAAAACTTCAGAGAAAAATGAAAAAAAATTGAAGTTTTTATCTACACAAAGCTCTCAGAAGTAGTAGTTCTTTTTTAATACCTGGAATGAGATGTGATTGTCCCTTGGGTTTATGTCAGCTCCTGGTTTTGGAATGAGCTGATCTAGTGCAGAATGAGCAGCAGCAGCTGATGCATCAACAACTTCATTGCAAGTTTCTTCTTCTGCTTGCAGCAAATGGATGCCGATTCCGTAATTGAATAGCCTGCAGTAGCAGCAGCAACAGCAATCAGGAAGCAAGCCATCACAAGATTAAAATGCATAATTTGCATGTCATCACATCCATTACACAATAACCCAAAAAAAAAGAAAAAAGAATCTGGAGCTTTTTTTTTCTCCAAATCCAGGACTAAATTACACTTGCAGCATTGTAGAAAAGAATGGGTATTTTTTTAAAAATTGTTTTTGTTTTCCAAGAGGTTTGGTTGTTGCATGGCCAGGCGGCGATGGATAGATATTATATGAATCGAACATGGGAAGGAAAGATACAATAACATTATGTTTTTGTGTCTTCTTACCAAGCACCAGCGAAATTGAGCGATCCGGGTCTCTTCACAGGAACAAATCCCAGCAAGTGTTGGTAAAACTCGATAGATGCCTCAAGGTCTTTGCAATTGCGTGAGATGTGGTTCAGCGATTTCAAGGGAAGTGTAGCAACAGCACTGGCACTAGCACTACTAGTCCTTGCATCAGTCGTCATGGAGCTGGCAGCTGGGGTTTGTAGAATGCAGACAAACCCAACTTGTAAAGAATGAAAGGAAAGGAAATCTGCCGATTTTGTAAAGCTATATTGAGCTGAGAGATCAGGTATCTGAAAATTCTCAGGGATCCCACTCAAGTATACCTAGCAACAAATATTTTGCAGGAGGAGGAAGAGGAAGAAGAGGATCAACTGGAAGAAGAAGAAGACAGCTAAGCTGTGCCTTCGATCAGGTGATCTCCTCCGCCCACACCCAAGTAAGTAACTTCAGACTTTTGCTCGCTAGATATATAGCTTTGAAAGAGATTTGGAAAACACCCCGTATTATATAGCATAAGCTGCTGCTGCCTATCTTGCAAGGCAGAAACTTGCAAGATAGGCAACTTGGATCTTTCGTTATGCATCATGCCTTTTTGCTGGAATCAAAATTTCTTGCCCAAGATGCTTTCCTTCTCCTCCTCCTCCTCCTCAAGTTCTCTTCTCTTCCCCTTCTGTGTTTTTTCTTTGTTTTGTTGTTTTTTGGGGGGGGTGGGGATTTTGAAGTATTACGCGCGCACATCAACTTGAGCAAAGTTGACCGGTTTTTTGGTTGTCCCAAAACTTCTGCACACCAACGAAGACGTCAACAACCCAAAAAATCTGACAAGAGATTGAAGATGAGCAAAGCAAGCAAGCGCACAAGCGCTCTGAGCCAGGCAGCACACAAAACGTGTTGCGCTTCACGAAATGGATGAGACTTGCTTGGGGGAAGGGAAGGAGAGGACTAAACCAAGAGAATTGGATGATAGTTTTGGATGAGAACAGGTGGCGTTGTGGATGTGGCGGTGGATTACAGCCGATGGGACCATTAAAAAAAAAGAAAAAGAGAAGTGATGGATGGATGAGACTTGTATGGGGGAAGGGAATGAGCCTGGAGGAGAAAAAACCAAGAGAATTGTATAATATTTTTGGATGAGAATAGGTGGATTTGTTGGATGTGGCGGTGCCTTACATCCAATGGGACCCAAGAAAAAAGAGAATTGATGGATGAATGGGTGGATGGATGGGTCTGTGATGGTTGGCTGAGTTGTAGGTGCCTAGACTTTTTTGCCTGGCATCTAAAAAAAGAGGTGCAACAAGTTAAATGCTTGGAATGCATAGAAATAGTAATAATAATAATAATAATAATAAAACTAATAACGAATAACTAATAATAATAAAATAGTAAAATAATAATAATAATAATAATAATAATAACAAGGGGTGTATCACACTATGGCCTTGCCATTTACATTAAGAAGTATCTTAAGGCAAAAGAAGAAGAATTACGGAAATTCAAATATTCAACATGCAAAAATATAATCTTCGCAAAAATCCTCTAAAAGGAAACCAAAATCCTTCAAGATAATTATAAACACAATATCCTTGCCTACAAGGCAAGGCTTAAAATGTAATTGAGTTTGGATACGTATGTGACCCAATAGTTGGTGGTGGTCCCATATATAAATAGTTTAATTTTTTTAAAATTTTAAAATTGAGATTTCATCTAGCTTTTGTTTCAACTTGGGAATTTTCATCCAAAATTCACTCAACATTTCCATCTTAAAATTTGAAGAAATATCTTTAAAATCTATTTTTTGGGGCCTAAATGCAATCAATCAATTGTGCCATCTAAACATGAGTAATGAGTTAAATGCAGCTCAATCTTCAATGCAAAAGCATCAATATCTTTTAATATTTCATGAAAAAAACACAAGTTTGGTTATACATGGTTAAATTAACCTAAACTAATTTTCTAACCTAGGTTAACTTCCTACTTTAAAGTAAAGGTTAAACTTACATTAAACCTAGAGGCATTTTAAGTTTCATCTTTATTAACTGATTAAAAAATATATTTAGATCATTTATTTGAAGTTTCAAACCAATGTTTCTAATGCATAAAGATGTCATTCATGAGAACTAAAAATTGGCCACAAAAGAAGGATATCACTAGTGACCAACAAGAAAAAAAAAACACAAAATATCAAATCACCAAAGCAAATTAAAACATGACAAAAAATGAATCTAGTTGCACAAGAAGAAGGTTCAATTTTGATTCACCTTAATTTCTTTTAGTTACCGATGCCGTGGACCCCAAAAGGAAACAACAAAGCAACATAAAAATGTCTATTCAAGATTTCAAGTCCTCAAACTAGGTAGATTCCAAGAAACAAACCATCAAAACTGTTAAATTTGTAAATCCCAAGGAAGTATTGATGAAAAATGAAGCTTTTGTTTCAAAGATTGTTGATAAAGGATCCCACGTCGGAGAACCAAAATAATTACGTAGCCCATCACACTTAATACAAGGTTTTAGTTGTAAACATGACACATGCACGTACAAAACTACACATGAATTGCCTTAGACAAGTGGCAAAAAATAACTGATCATAGAAAACACCATGTGGCTTTTGGGTGGCATCCATTCATAAGAACAATTGCATACCTTTTACAACTCAAGGTGGATTTTTCATCCATTATATTAAATAACAATCTTTTTGATGTGGCACTCGTTAGTTGTAAAACTATATGATTATTATGGTTTGTAGTCGCTTATGCAATTGTAATATACCAAACCAAATGGTGCCATAATTTGTTCACGTACAAATGGTATCGATGTTGCCACATGGCATTTTGTAGTATTTGAATGGTGGGTTTTCCATCTTAGTCTAGCCCTAGCCTTAACCCTCATCTACCTAACCCAAATAACCAAAAAATCAAAACCTAGGTTTAAAAGTTAAGTTGGTTAGCCTAGGCAATATAAAACCTAACCTAAGCTAACATAAACAACCCATGTTTAGGCTAAGTAACCTAGCTAGCAACCTAGGCTAGGTTGTCTAGACTTAATTTAGGTAGCCTATTTAACAACATAGGACTAGGTTAGGCATATTTGAATAGGTTGCAAGGTTGAGGATTTGAACCCCTCACCTCTGCATGGGGGAAGCAATTCCTTAACCATTGCACCATCTTTTGAACAAATAAAATTTTGTGTCATCATTTTTTTATCATTTTCTTTTTTAACCTATTTAGGTAGCCTTGTTTAGTTGCCATAACTTACATACAAACCTAGTTACCTAACTAGTTTAACTACTTAAATACCTACCCTAACAACATAACTAGCTAAACTACTCAACTACCTACCCTAACAACATAACTAGCTTAATTACTTAACTTGGGCTAATTAGTTAACCTAAATAGCTACCTTCCTAACCTAGGCTAGATAATTACATAATTTAACTTAGTTACCTAAAGCCTAAAATTATCTACCTAGTTTATTTAGTTATTTATCCAACCTACCCACCTAGCCTAGCTTAACTACCTAGTCTAGTTTACCTAGCTATAAAGTATATTATACCTACCTAATATACCTAGCCTAATTACCTACCTAACCTAACAATTCCTATTTTTCCTAGTGTAGTTTAACCTAAACTAATTAGCTTAGGTAAGTATTTAAACCATTTAACTAACCTACCTACCCTAGTTACCTATTTCACCCACATAAGTATCCTACCCACCTACATAACAAGCTTCTTAGCTTAAGTTACCTAATTAGCTACTACATACCTAACTACGTAACTTAATTAGTTAGCGGCCTAACCTTAATTACCTACATACTTAAAGTACCTTTTAACCTAAATAACCATTTGACCTGAGCTAGTTTAACTAGTTTAACTTAATTGAGTGTAATTGCCTACCTAGTTTAATCTACCTACTTAGACCATGTATCCAATGTAGCTAAGCTAACTACTTATAGGTGGTTGAACCATCATGGTACAATTGGTAGAATTGATGTAAAATTAATATAAAGTACTAGAACAATTGCTAAAACAACTAGGTTTTCATTCATCAATGGATGCACATGTAACAATGGATAAAAATGGGTCAAAGCATGGTTGGAGTACCCAAAGTAGTTTTGCAAAAAATCCAATGGATCCCCTTCAATTGAAATTGTCCTTTAAAAGTTAATGATGCATTCATATTTATTTTTTATTGTTTCATTGATACATGCATTATTCAAGTATTATTATGTGCAAATTGTTTATTGTTTGAACAAGTTTAAAGATTCCTACCAAGTTTTGGGAAAAAAATTAGGATTTGATTTCCCTTTAGTGAAAAATTGTTCAAAGATTCATTAAGAATGTATAAACATATTATCTTCCCTTGACTTATATACCACATATGGCTTAGGCATTAATGTGTATAAAGTGGAGTGTGACAAGAAACATATACCTTATTGCAATGTATAAGGTTTCAAAAATTGAAAAAATTAAGAATTTATGGCCATAGATAGATTATGAACCACACTAAATTTTTTAAATTCTTCATACTTTCGTAAATGAAACAATAAATATTCCATCCTTTTATAAAGCTTGAAAGGAATTTATTTCATTTGACATAAGAAAACGGGCAAAGTCTAGGACATGTCTTAGGTTTTGTGAAGAATAATGTAAGTTTGGGAAGTTTTATGTTTTAAACATGATACTATAGTTATGATTTGAGCCAAATGTTCGCTTTTCTTCTACCTTTCCATCCAAGCATATAAGAATTGCAAATGTAGCCACATTTTAAACTTATATTTGGTTTTGCCCAAACTAAGTTGCATGCATATGCAACTATAGACACTTCTAATTATCATGACACACAAGACTCATAGTTGTAAACACAAAATTGATTGATTTAAACATTAGACTTGTAGCAAAATTTACAGAACATAAGGTCGAAATAAAAAATTTGTTATGTTTATAAAAACCAAAGAATAGTTGATAATAAATGAAGTTACCATTCCAAAGATTGTCAAGAAACATTCAAAAAGAAAAACAAGTTTTTGACCCATCACACCCATGACATTTATAAAACCTACCAAAAAATTGACCAGAATTGATGTTGCCATTTTGAGGATTATCAAGGACACATTGGAGAAGCAAAACAAGTATACATGTGGAGATAGTGGAGATAGTGGTGTGAATGGAATATATTAGATGATACCATTCTATTAGGGAGTTAACTTTCAATTGGGGCAAGTTCATGTTCATTTGCTTCAAGATAACTTCAACAAGGCAATGAAGACTATTAAATACAATAAAAGAAGAATAAAGATGATTCCAAGAAATCAATCTTTGACAAAGGTGGGTAATTTTAAGGAAAATTTCACATTTTTACTAAGTGATTCTATCAAATCAAAGACAATTAATTTTGAGACAAAAGATTCCTCACAATTAGCCACCCATTTTCCCCCAAGACAATTTACACATTATTTCACCAACATACCCTTAAACAAATGAACCACCTTTTCACCTAAACAAAGTTTGAAACCACATTTTAAGTGAATGTTATATAATAAGTATATGTCTAGAAGGAACATTAAACAAGATTTAAACACGAATTATGAACGTTTTGTTTTCTTGCACACTTTTTTAACTTGATTGTTACACATATAATTACTTTTTTTTGTCCTTGTATCAAAAGATGAAATCAAATTCAATCTACATTATTCGTTTTAAAATTGACCATTTTGTTTCATTTAGATATAAAATAAAACATATGTACATAACTAGCATGCCACCATTTGCATTTATCACAATAATGATATCCACTCTATGAATGAAAGATTTAAAAATGCCTTTCCATCTTTGCAATGGTGTATTCAACTTTAAATATTTGTTTTTTATTTTTAAATCAATGCATAGAATCCTTACACCATGAAAGCTCCCATATATGAAAAACTTGCAACAATTTATGAACACAAATGGTGGCACTAAATGACCAATTTTGGTTTTTAAAACTTGAATCATTTGTTCAATACTCAAGTATTCACTTTACAAATTTGACAATGATACACAATAAATATTTGTCTTGGAGATATGTATACATGTCAATTGTCATCAAGTGTCATTTCCTCATTCTTTGATGTTAAAAAATGCAATAATGCAAATTTCAATTTTATTTAGAAAAAAGATGATACCATGAAGATGACTTTTAGCCTCAACCACTCCTTTACTTTAAAATTGAACCCAAAATTAATTTTGTGAGCATTATTTGTTGTGATCCTAATTCAAAGGTAGAAAATAATTATTAATTTGGTTTTTAAATATGGGATAATGCCAAGTATGAAGTACAATTTGCTTTCAATTTCCTTAGGATTAGTGATCCTTATGCCATTGCCCCAAATTTGATCATCTTCAAGCTTCAAAGGGATATACTTTTTCAAAAAAACCTTTTCAAGGCTTTAAGAAATATGATTGATGTAACAAAAAAAGGCAAATGAAAATGCTAATATGATGAAAAATCAATGATTGGTTTAAATGACTAAAATATTATTGACTAAAATGTTAAGAATCATTTTTAATATTTTAATTGGTTTCTAATCACAAAGTCATTTTAAATGCAATAACTTTTGTTCCATTGGTTTGAAAACTATGAAATGAGTATTATGCACAATCCCTAGTTGAGATCTTTCCAATAGTACCAAAAGCACAATGAAAGGTTCAATAGTTTGGGAGAATTAAGGACAAGTCACAAATTAAAAAAAACACATATTTTAATACATTTTCATACATATTAGGGAACACATTTGTGCCTTTGGTGCAAGGGGGATCATCTTCAAAGTTCAACATTATAACTTTCGAGAAAACCTCTTCAAGGCTTTAAGAAACACAACTTAAAAAAATTATCAATCTTGAAAAAAAATTATTAGTCCAAGTGTCAACTCAAATGCCATTGGTTCAAGTGTTAAAATTTAAGATACAAAAGGGCAAACAAAAGGGCAGACAAAAGGGCCATTGATGAAAATGCATTGAATGGTTGGAATGATTCTTGAATAATATTGGTCAAATTGTGAAATAAGTGTGAACATGACCCCTTATTGGCTCAAGTGTAAACTCATGTGTAATTGGTTGTTAAGGCTTAGGATGGGAAAGGGTAAACAAAAGGGCCAACATGATAAAAGATGTATTCATTGGCTGAAAGAACCGATTGTGTCAAAATCTAATTACATTTTCATGATGAAAGTTAGTTACAATTCAATAATTGTTTCTTTAGTGGTACAAAAAATACAAATTGTTCATTTTGCACACTACCTTGTCCAAGGTTTGTCAACAATGTTAAAAGCACAATGAGGTGTTGCATGATTGGGGAGGATTAAGGTTGGTTGCAAACAAAACATTGATTTTAATATGCATATTTAAACTTATGGATTGATCTATTGAACCATTTCACATTCAAATGTATCCCAATTTTTTTATATAAAAAGGACTATAATTGGCCATCACCGATTTGAACATGTCAAAGTTAAAAAATATAAATTTGTGTTTTTAAAAATAAAAAATGATATTAGTGGGTTTCAAAGTTCAAAAACTGAATGAAGATAACCAATTATTCAATTATTCTACTCCTTGATCGGATTCAACAACAAACTATTGATTAATTAATTAAGTTTTAAATCTTAACTTTGACACTTGGTTTTTAAAGTTTGAAATTTTTGATAGATAATGGTTATGAAAAATAATTATATCATCTTTAAGATTATGGGCTGGTCTAATATGTCTAGATTGTTTTAGTCTTAGGATTTTGATCTTATCAAGTTTGCGGTTCAAACATGATAAACAAGTCTTGCAAGTTCTTAATTTTGTAAAACTTTCAACACATGTAATAAATAATTATTCAAAAATTCGACAAAATGAAAAATAATTTAATTTATGTTGAAATCATTCAAGTACTATTGTAATAGTGATGGAAATAGGACACATGTTGAAACAAAAGACCATGCAAATTATAACAATTGGTTATTGCAAAAAAATTAGAAGGAAGGAGATTTTCCCAATAAATAGTGATCATTGGAGCTCGATGGAGCTTAGTTTCATTTTATGCACTAAAAATGCATGGGCTTCTTTTTCATCTCATTCATATAACTCTTGTGAAGTTGAAAGGACCATACCATTGTTGAAATTTCATGCCATTATCACAAAGAATGTTCATGTGAAATCTACCTTTTCTGGAGTTCTTTATTAGGAAACACAAAGATTTTCAAAATGTCAAGTATGCTTATGTGTTCTTTGTATAGTTTCTTTGATTCATTTTGAATTGTTCAAAATGAGAAAAAGTTGCAAAACACAAAATTAGGGCAAGAGAAAGATTCAAAATGATCTACAATTTAAGCTTAATAAGAAAATCAAAACAATTTTCCACTAACTTTATTTACAAGGGCAAAGGGTTAATAAAAGTAAAATATTTTGATTCACATTGAGTACAGTCAAAACATTAGTAAAATAACACTTTTAATTTTTTGGGTTTTAAAGTGGTGAGATTGGTTATTGCTTCTTATTGGTCATGGAGGATACGACATTATTACAAATAATTGATTATTTAAAATTGAACTCACTATTGTGAAACCCACTATTGTTGAAGTTGAACATGCTAAAATACATGAGACATGATTTTGGTTTCAAGGATGCCAACAATACATGATGTAAATTAGGTTTGAAGATGTCAAGGTTTGTGATACATTGTAAAGTTTGAGGATGTTAAAAAATCATGAGACAAATGAAGGACGAAATATTAAATTACATCATGGAAAATTAATATTTGAAAATGTACAATAGTAAACAATATAAAATTAATGTTTGAAGGTGTTTAACTACATGATTTTAGATAAAATATTAAAATATAATGTCATTTATATAAAAAATACATTTTGAAGATTTTGAATACCTACATGATGCAAATTAATGATTAAAGATGTTAATGAATATGATACCATATCTACAACTCAGGTTTGGCAAATCTTGCTAAAATAATTATTAGAGAAAAAAGGGGCCTTAAAGCATTCCCACGAGTGCTTAGTATATATATTCATTACACTCTTGTTTAGTAGGTGCACAACTTTGCTGTGCTTTTTACCAGCCTCATCCAGCAAACTGAACAAATATGCCGGAGAAAAGCCATTTTCATGAGCCAAGTTTTATTCAGTTGATTTTTAAATGTACATGGTCACATATTGAGCATCGGTGGGGATGCTCTTACAAGCCATATCTGAGTATTTTAAAAAATGAATAACAGTCCTTAAATATGCTAAGTCGACTAGTTAGTTTCAAAGTTATCTTGTGTTGTGAACTAGGTTCAATTTTTTAGAATTTTAATAGTTTTTTTTTTCTTTGGTTGGTCCTTTTGCAAATTAATTAGTGTTGAACATGAGTCATAGTTACGGTTTGCATTAGAGTTGGAAGATGTTAGAACACATGATAGAATTTAAGTTTTTTTATGTCATAGTAAATGTTTCAAACTAAGGTTTGAGATATCAAAATAAATGACTCAAATTGATGTTTGAAAGTATAATTTCATTTACATAATTAAAAATTGATGGTTGTTTCTCTATGCTATTTGAATCTACTATTTTGAGCCTAATTATCTCACTCTTTTACTCACTTACATCTATTTATGAAGGAAGGTAGTTCGTTTGTTTGGTTTTGTACTAATGAGATCCAGTGAACTGGGATGCTTTAGATCCCGTTCTTGGTCTCATTGGAAAGCTCTTGAGGAGGATGGGTGCATTAGCTTGGTTTCATGGCGTTTGGATTTGCGGTGTAAAAGTTCTTGAATTTTGAATGATTTCTTCAATAAAAATCAAACTAAATCGTAGCTGAAAATTTCAGAGGAATTGGAATGTGCCTTTGGTGTTGTTTGCAAGATCTCGATGAGCAGGATTTAATGGGATTTATTTGGTAAGATTTGGATTCAGAATGTGGGAGATATTGAATTTTTTAATGATATCTGCCACTGAAAATTCAAATAAATTCCAGAAAACCAGGTTTTGGAAGGAAAAATCAGTTGCGGACGTGGTAACACTTCCATTCAATTCAAGCACCATTTCCTTTCATGCTTTGTTTCTGTGGAAGTTATGATTCCATAACCAACCTTAAGTGTCAGCAAACCAGTGCTTCGCTCATACCAATCTACAGATATGTTCTTGAGGTGAAAGATAACCAAATCTCAGGTTATTAAATCAGTTTAGATCTAGATGTCATTCAGAGTTTGTGGAAAATACTCAAAACATGAACATCAAGACATGTGGTGTTTCAAAATATATTTCTTCAACTGCAGGTTGCGAGAAGTATAAAGACAGTGCTGATGGCAAGCCAAGCAGTCAATATCAGTGAGGCTGGATTCCAAGCGAATTGAGGCACTTCAATTTGATATCTCTTCTTATACTGTAGCTGATGCTATCCTTCAAACACCTAAGATCAAGCTCAAGTTTGTCTTCATCATGTGCACCTGTTTCTACAATAGTGGCCTGAAGCCATATATCAGATTGTCATTGTTGGTTTGCACCTGAGGTTGAGTAATTTAGTCAGTTGGCAGGAGGCTAAATAGGTCAATGCCATTCTGATTTTTGTCATTGTTACTGCTTTTGGTCCTGGTGTTGAAGCGCATGTCTATGTTCCAATTGACTGGAACAGTAAAAAAGGAAGTTGCTGATCTCTTTGGGTGGGCTTCAGAATGTAAGGATTGTGGACAATGATAATCTTATAATCATACCTCTGGATGTGGATTGTGGCAAACTTTATTTCTATCTACATTTGTTGTGGAATATGCTCCCCAAAGTTGTTGTGAAGGTACATATGTGTTGTTGGGTTTTATTTGCTGGTTGGAGTCAAAGGATTTAGTATGTGAACCGTCTCAGGTTGGTTGACTTTATATTCTTGTGATAATTCTAAAATTTAAATGTTTGAGATTGCATTTAGTAAGTGCTTAGTGATGTGTTTGGGACTACTGCAGCATACCGACAGTCGAGAGGGCAGTGATCAATCAGGAAAAGGGCAAATACAACCTACTTCTAGAAGGGTAACTTACCTTAAATCCCACCAGATATAACGATAAGATATGAAGAGAATTTCTTTTGGTGACTTGTAGCCTCAAGATGCATTTAGCAGTTTGTGAGCTGTTTTTAAAAAATTTAGCAGTTGTGTTTTTCTTAGAGCCTGGAACTAGATAGTTCTGAGCTACTTTGACCTTTGGGTAGTCTACATTCATGTTCACAGTGTTGAAATGAGGATTTGTAGGGCTAGGCATTAGGCTTTTAGAAAACAGACTTTTGTTCATGGGAATGTGTATGGTTGTTTGCATAATCACAGCACAAATCTTAGGACTGTCATGGGCACACCAGGAGTGGATGGAAGACACACAACGAGCAATCATGTGATTGAAGCGGAACAGACTCTAGGGATAGAAGCTACAAGGAAGTGCATCATTGATGAAATCCAGTGCACAATGGCCAGCCATGGAATGAGTATTGACCTTCGTCACACGATGTTGCTTGCAGATGTGATGACCTATAAGGTGTGTGTCTAATGCTGGTCTATTGGCTAAATATTCAACTTTTTACATTGAAGTAGTTCCAAATTTCCAAGGAAGAGAAATGGAAGTGAGGCAGGCTTTGAGGTTTTGGCAGCCATGAGGTCTCGGAAATGTTGTTGTGCTCAGGATGAAGAGAATGATGGTTATTTTCTTTGTTCTGGGATCTTGGTTTGCAGGGTGAAGTACTTGGAATTATAAGGTTTGGCATAGCTAAGATGAAGGACAGTGTGCTCATGCTGGCATCGTTGAAAAAACCACAGATCCTTTGTTTGATGCAGCTGTCCATGGGCGTGTTGATGAGATTGAGGGTGTCAGTGAATGCATCATCATGGGGATTCCCATGCCCATAGGCACTGGGCTTTTCAAAATTTGTCAGCAGTAAGTTCGTCCAAGAAAACTGATTTTTCCACATTTCAGTAAGAGATCTTGTCCAGCCTCATGTGGAAACGAGGACTTCAGTTTCTGACTCCTGACTCTGGGACTTATCTGCTTCTGTTCATGCAGGGTTGAAAAGTTACCAAAATTGGCATACGGACCATTGCCTCTGTTGTCATAGCCCAAGTTGAGGGACCCTTGTTAGGTGCAGGGTGACTTGTAAACGTACTTTATTATGATTCCCTTGAGCCACATTACCAGACATGCCTGACGTTGCATCTATGACAAGTATTCTCCTGTCCTCATTTGCAAATCTTCATGTCAAATCAGAGCTTTATTCATGTAGTATTGGGTGTGCTGAGATTTCATAGTTGTTTTATGCTTTCTAGGAAATAAAGCAAAAGTTGTCTGGATGCTTATGCTATGAATCTTGAAACACTTCTCCATGTTGAATCCAAACTAGGGATAAGTTATGAAGCCAGCCCTGCATGACTTTGTATTAAAAATATGCTGGAAGTTTTGTAAGGCTGATGGGTGTTCTTACTGGAAGCAGAAATGCAGTGCAACATGACCCTGGATGGATGAGGCCAGTTGAGACAAAATTCTCAGAAATGTGAAGGTGGAGATTCTGTGCCCAGATGGTCATCTTTGGTCTTGCATTTAAGGTGTGTAGTGAAAAATTTACTTTCATTTATGTTAGATGTGCATGTGTTTTAATGAGCTCAGAATCATTTACAGAGACCATTGATTTTGTCCGTATGCACATTTTTGGAATGATTCTTTCTTGCTGTACACTGTTGGTTACTGATAAGGTCCAGTAGTGGAAAGGACCATGCATAAATCAGGCAAATTACAGAAAATTGTATAATTTTCTGCAGATGCTAGCAGTAATGAGTACAAACAAATACAACATTCAAGAAATTTCTTTTATTGAATTTTGACTGTCCATCTATCTGAAATGCCAAAGTGATTTTCAGTTGGGAACTTCAGCTGAGATACTTCAGCATGATGTGCTATCCAGTTTTTTGTGATGTTGTGTAAAGTAGCAGCTATTGGAGTGAAGATGGGGGCATTAAGAGGGGGCTCCTATAGCTTGTAATCTTGTGCTTAATAGTATCCAACTGCTGCACATGGTAGAGTAAATTCCACCTGTAGATTAGCCACTAATCAAATGTGGATGTCAGGCCACCTAAGTGTGCAAAGTGTTAAGACTATTCATGAAGCCACCATGAAATACATATTCTGGACTTCACGGGCAATGGTGTTCAGAGAGCCCATTGAAGTCTACCGGGCCTCTTGCCCAAGCAGTATATTATTCAGGTGCTGTATTCTGGCAAAGCTGGCTTTTCTACTATCTTTAAAACAGATTCCTTCTTTTTCAGCTTGCTTCAATAGTCATCTATAACTTTTTGTTGTGATCTCCATTGAATGTTTTGGTGAAGGTTGGTGGAAATCTTACTTTAGTGAAAGAAGATTGGTAAAAAAAATTCTTTTTAAAAAGAATCCAAGAAATTTACCTTTTGATAACTGACCTAGGCACTATGTTGGCTGGTTTTCAATAGGGTCTTGCAAAAATCGACCCTTATGCATACCAGCCAGTTCTTAGCAATAAAATTCACAAAAAGAACTTGACCCTTATTATTATTTCAGCAAGTTGATACCAGGTGAGTCTCTAAAATTTCTATTTTTAAAAAATTTGATATCCTGTGTGTAAATGAAAATAAATAAATAATAATAACCAACCCGCTGGATATTGAAAAAAAAATCAATAACCAACCAACAACACTTGTGTGAACCCATGCTGCACAATTTTTGTTAAGGAAATGTGTCTGCCCCTCCACACAAGCACCACTTGGGCTGATTCCTGTAGTCAGTTACCTAGGTAGCTATTCTAATCTCCAACATAAAAAATATGATATAGGGTTGAATTTTTTGCACCTTCTATAGGCCGAATACCCGTGCCAGCAACATAGAGCCAATGAGAAGACAGTATTCAAGGAGAGTGATAAGGGAGACATTATTATGTTTTGTCCCGCTATAATATGTTTAGACTCCTAGACATGAATTTTCAAAGCTCTAAATTTAAACTAAAAAAACTTCTCAATTCTTGGGAAAATGAACCCTACTTCATACTCCATGCCCCCCAAGTCATGTGTCACATGCTCTACTTGACAAGCACATTTGGTGGAGGCCCACAAAGTTCTTGTTTGGTGGATGCATGGACACCACTCTCCACGCAATTGGGGAACATAAGTGAAATTTCCACCCCAGCCCTCAATCCAGTGGGAAAATATTCTTCTCAATTGTGGGCATCAAAGTAACCTCACCAAGTCACCAAGCCTTTGTACATGTCAGAAATTACGGACTATCACAGTACCTTGGCAGCTTCAACACTAAATATATTATTTCTAGAGATACTGAAATTCTCAAAAATATTTTTTTCCACGAAGAGCAATTTTTTTTTTTTAAGGAAAGTAAAGCATCTTTTGAAATATTTTATTTTCAACATGGAATCTTCAAAATTAATAAATTATTCAAAAGACATACATTGAAGCTGCCTTAATATTATTGCAATAGCTTGCACTACATTAATGTACAAAACTGGTTCTTGTCCTCAAAAAACGACAAGAATGCAATCTTCATGAGCCTTTTTTTGGTCAAGTTCATTGTGGCCCATTTTGTGGCAAACACGTGAAAAGTGGTGGGACTTACAGTTGTATTTTCATCAAATTTATGAGGACACCTTTTGCTGAACATATTTTATTTTACTTTTGGGAAAAAACAAACACAACACTTCATTGCAAGGAAATAAAACAGCAAGCCAAATGCAAGAAGTTAAGCAAGAAACAACAAACATGAAACAATTACCTATTGACCTACCTCCATTTCATTATTGAGTTCAATTCACTGTTTATTTTGTAATTTCATTGGATTCTGTAATGCATTTAATATTTAATTAATAAAATTATAATAATTATAATATTCTTTATCCAAAGACTTTGGTTTCAAGTGGTCCATCTTGTAAGTAATATTGTAATTCAAAATATAATTATTTCAATTCCTTTTCATGGACTACCTTTTTTATTTCTTTAATAATTACTCCCCTCTTTTTCCCTGGCCATGACCTACATCCACATGAAAACACAATGTCCATGTTATATACTAAAATCAAAATTCTAATGAAGATGATACATTGGAGTTGGTTTAGGTAGGATAACTTTACATTCCATTACTTGGACAATTTCAAACTTAAATTTTTTAGCCCATTCTTGAATAAATAGCCACCAAAAGATGTATTTTTGGATTTGTGTCTATTTTAAGGTTTTTTTTTTCAACAACATATTCACAAATATATTTTCCATGTTTTCTTCATCAATTTGCATCTCATTTTTCTTCGATTCAATTTTAATTCAATTTAATGGAGTCTTAATTTAGTTGAATTGGAATTCAATTCAAATTTCATTCTTATGTATTTGAATTCAAATTCTTAAATTCAATTCAATTCAATTAATTTGATTCAAAATGCATTTAATGTCATTCAAATGGGACTTAATTTCCACAAAATACATTATTTTTCTATCAATCGATTAATTGATTGTCACTAGTAATGCACAACAATGCAAAGGCCAAGTTGAAATTGACATAACTAATAATGAACCATTGCAAACCATATGGGAACATATGAGGGAAATAAGAAGGGGGGATGGGGGGTGGGGATATTATTAAATTGATAAACCTCAATCTCCCTTACCATTATTCTTATCCCTTTCTCACATTTTCAAGTTGAAGGTTAAAATTAAATTTAAATATTTATTTAACTATTAAAGTACATTCCATAAATCCAAAGGTTTTCTCCTTGGCCACAATGTTCTAGTTCGTTTCAAAAATTCAAAAATAATGATTTGAATCTCAATTGGGCTACGAATTCAAATATATTCATTAAAATGACATCTATTTTTCTAATTTCTGTAATATCATCACTTAATTTAATTATTTTTTAAATTCATAATATTAAAAATGTAATATTTTCATTTAGGTCATAAATTCAAATGCAATATACTTTCATAATGAAATAAATTTAGTAATGAAGTTATTTCAAATGTAAAGACATGACATTAATTACACATGTTTATGTCAACATTTTCAATGTATTTTTTAAAAATTATAGTATTGTAATTATGTATTCCCTTTTCAAAATTCATTTCATTTCATGTGTGAAGTACACAATTATAAGTTGATTATAAAATTTCATATAAAATTCATAAGTACATTTAATTAATAAGTAAAGGCAGCATATACATTATACCACATATGACCAAAAAAAGTAGCACATTTCGTTGACAATGCCATATAAGTTAGCAAAAATAGCATGTTTTTTTCATAATAGTCATATATGGTGATAGATCACCATCTCTATCATATTTTGGTGATTGAATTTAGTCATGATATTCGCACTATGATTTTGATGTATCTTCCATGGTCCACATGTCACCCATAATGTTTATTTTGATTCAAACAAAGCTTCAACTTAATCAAATTGAACATTGCTCTTTTTTTAGTTAAAATAAATTAAAATAGTCATGTTATTCAAGTAGCAAAGATTCTAGAATCACTTTAATCACAATCTTGTAACAAAAATCACAATCCATGCTTTTGTTATGGTGATTAGAGGAAAAAATATCTTGCTTTGTTCCATCATATTCACCAAAACAATGTGATCTTTGTTTTGTGCTTTCAAACCAACTCTAAATTGTTTTGCAATTTCTTCTATTGGCAAGTTCATGGTTTGAATATTTTCCACCTTGGTCTTTGGTGTCTTGAAACCAATAATTCAAAAGCTTCCATATCTTGGCCTTTCACAAAAATAAAGGTCGATCATCTTTCCAAATCACTTTCACTTTGGTGTTTCATTATCACACCTTTGTCATTTGTAAATATAACCAAGGCCCCTTACAATCCCATTCCCACCACCTTGCTCATACATTGTGCATCAAAAAGAGAAACTCAATAGAATCCCTTTCAACATTTGGCCTTCCACCTACACATATCAATGTGTATTTCAAAAACTTTTAACGAAGCATGGAGGTTTGGAAAAGTTGCTAAAATGATATGACTTTGAGGCTTAAATTTGAATCCTTTGGCATAGTAACATTTACAACTTGTGCCTCTTCCAAAAAAATATCACAGCCTTATCAACATTGTCAACAATATGTTTAATAGAATGTTGTAGGCGATCCATCTCCTTGTCCTTAAATTATGTTTTTCACCCACCATGATGTACACAACTTATTAGCTACAAATTTCAATAAATAAATAAATACATATAAATTTCAATTTTTCTATTCAAATATAGGACATATTCACAAAATGCTGAAAAAAAAAATTTATTAAATGTTTAACAAAATGTAGAACAAAATGAGGTCATGAATTTTCAACACATTTCCTCATGTTGAAGCATTTGCAATTTCCATGTTTCCCAATGTTTGTTTTGAATGATCTATGTATGTTGCTTCACTTAATATGAGTGGAACTTTTTGACCATGTGTATGTACCTATATGAAACTTATAGTGCACAAGGATTTGATAGGTTAGTGAATATGATTTTCAAATTAATGTTATGAAGTTTTAAATAGTTGTGATAAACACGTTTGAAATAATATGAAATTGAATGCATTCTTAAATGAATCTTTGGGGTTGTAAGAACATAAATAATGTAACCAAACTTGGGTCTTTCTTGGAACTAGTTTTACATACATCATTACAATCCACAACTAATGTGAGTAGATGTTCCAAATTAGCACAATTTTTAAACGAAACCATTTTATAACGTACTAAAACATGGGCTAATTCACCAATTACTCCTTGCATTAGACATTATTAAAAATGTTACACATCATATCCTCAATGCAACTTGAACCACAATGCTTGTCAATACAATATCCAACCAAGTATCTAATTATTTGACTAGAATACAAATTAATTACAAAGACATTTCAAGTTTAGTCATTAAGCCAAGGCATCTTTGACCACTATAGTGGGATATAACTAAGAAGATGCAAAATCCATCATCATACTACTTCTAATATCCAAATAAATAAATTATGCCCATAAAAAAGAAATGATATGCAAATCACATTTGTCATGAAATTACTATTTTGCCACTATGGAAGGAATTGCATCTTAAGGTGGTTGTTATCGAGGTGTTTTGAGAAATTTTTTTTAAAGGAAAAATAATAATAATCAAGTAAGGAGTTGCACCTTCCAAAAGTGGCATAGATTATTTGAAAGGGCATTTTCATTTATGAGTGTATCACCAAGTTCAAGAGGAAAGGTTGGTGATGAACTAATTTGAAATGTGACTTAATTTCAAATCCTCAAAGGTCCTTAATATGTTGAACTTACAAAGTATTCACATCAGATCATAATCAAGTAATTGAAGTTAAGGTAAAAAATATGAACCTGTACATGTGACTTCTCCTTGTTCACAACACATTTCAATCTCATTTGAATCCAAAGGAGCTTCAAAGTATTCAAATAAGTCCAATAATGATTGTGTGTATTTCAAAGGAATTGCAACACCTTTAGATGTTAAGTTGTGTAATATGCTTTGGAGGTCTTTGAAAATTTTCCATAACCAACCTTCATTATCCACAAATGTTTTTTGGAACCCTAAATGAAGTTTCATTGTGGGCTTTAAGTTGATTGAATATGTTCTTAAGTATGGAACCACACCATAAAACATTATGCCACATACATTGATTGAGTCTTTCGCATGCTTGTCCATCTTTACTTTGATAAGACATTTTGCAAAGCAACTATCCAAGCCTAAAAGAAAGGTGAGACATAATCGAATGCATGGTTATTATCCTCAACCCACTTCGACTTGTTAAATTGTGTAATAACAAAAGGAATATTTCTATACCATGTGAGCATTAGAGTAATTTTTCACATCATATCTTTCATAAGCAAAGGCCTTGGAAAATTGGAGGTTTTAAAACCCAAGAGTTTGGATTAATTGATTGTTTTCACCCCCACCCCACATTTTCTACCATAAGGGGTGGATTTTTTTGGGTTTGAGCTAACAAATTGGGTTCACTCCTTTTTTGAAATGTCTAGCTAGATCTTCTATACTAGTCCAATCAATGTGCAACCATATACATTGCATTTGCACAAGCACCTCAAGGGTATACTTACCTATCAATGGCAACATGACCCAATTGTATAATTACTACTTCTTTGTAGTTGTAGTAAGGAAACTTGATTGACTACCCATGTAAGGAAATTGAATTTTGAAGACTTGTGCACTGTTACTAAGGTCTTTCAATAGCCATTCTTTGGGACAACATACCTTTTGATGCCCTTTCTACACCCATGTTTCCCAAGGCATATGGTACAGTGATGCAATACTTCTATCTGTGAGGTCACTAAAGAACACAACATGTTTGTGACGCTCTTGTCACCTTCTAGTGGCCATAGATTTTTTATATGAATATCTAAATGTAAACACAAACCTTTGCCAATCAGGTCATGAATTCAATTCATCTTCCCAAGGATCCATTATTATACCTTCACAAAGGCCAAAAATCCCAAATGGTAGAAAACAACAAGAGCTAATCTTGGCCATGTAGGAGTAGGGTCACATATTGAGCACTGGTGGATGCTCTAAACCGGCAAGAAAGCAATCTGGAAGAAGGCTTGTTGAAAAAGCAAACCCTCAATAGACAATAATCTAGTCTCGATCTCTCTCTCACATCTGTGCTCGTGTGACGACATTAAATCAAGTGAAACCAATTAAGGCTTGTTTTAGCTCTACTACTTTAGAATTGGTCAATGCAACAAATTTGGCCAAAAAAGCCCTTTATTTCAAAATATTCGGCCTCTAATGCTAAAGAGCAGGCCCGCTAATGCCCATTCCAACTTCTAGCATGCCCATAGGCTCGCCCTTACAAGCTTGACTGTGGTCTTGCTCAGAGCTGTAAATGGCCCTAGCCAGCCAGCTCTCTATTACAGAAAGTGTTGGAGGAACAATATAGTCCTATGAGCTGGTCTGGAGGTGCCTGCCAGTTACTGGTTACAGTTGTGGTTAGGTTGTGAGCATTTGTGACCTGTTTCTAACTGTAAGATCCATAGAATCGACATCAATAGAGCAGCGGAGCAGGAGTTAGTCTATGCTGCTGCAAGATTGAATGAAAAGGGGTGTTTGCAGGTGTGGGGTGGAGATGCTCTAAGGACGCTACATGTATCTGAAATGTTTTGAAGCTGCTCCCTAAAACTTTGGGATTTTCACCCTGGTTCAAGTGTAGGCCAGGATAACCTGATCAAGGCAAATTGACCCCCACATTGGGATGATGGTAATAACCGCAGAGCCCATTTAAATTTCTCACAAATATTCTAAATATTAAAAATATCATTTCTCTACACAAAATCAGGGTCCCTAAATCCAAATCTTAAATTTTTTGGGCCTAATATGGCCATTTGAATGGATTTTGGGGGTTTTTAGGGTGATCCCAATGTGGGGGTCAATTCACCCTGGCCGGTTCACCCAATGCCCAATTAATCATGCATTGCCTGCAACATGAACTCTGGCAAAACGCTTCAATAATGCACTGGGGGAAATCAGCAAACAGCAGGAAACGTGTGGAGGAATATTTTTTGGGTGACTTTTGAGATATAGCCCAAGTGGCTATCATCGGTAGGAAGATTTAGTCAGATTTGGCTATGAGCTAAATATAGCATTCGAAAATCTTAAACATCTTTCTCTTATTTCTGGCTACCTACTTAAAAACCATGTATGGAAATCAGACGATTTTTCTTTGGATTTGGTTGAATTTTAGCTATTGAGAATCTCAAAAAGCATTTGATTTTAGCACTTTCTAAATCTATTTCTTAGCGCTTTTTGGCTATATTTTTTTGGTAAAAGAGAGGTCGATGTGTGGACGTGAACAAAAGTCATGATGATAAGAATGGAGGAGGCCAGAGGGAAAAAGTAAAGCGTGTTTGACAAGTCTCAAGGTGACGTTGCATATTCCATCCTCAATCATGAGTGGAAAATAAAGACATGAGTTCGAGAAAACAAAGTAATGAATTGTTCAGTGACCAAGAAATCGGTAAAACGCGTATGCTACAGTCTGGTATGCTACAGTCTGAAGAGTCACGACAAAGCCCTTCTAGAAGTTTCTGGGCAAGGAGAAAATGAAGAAGAAGAAACATCTGCAAGGAAAGTCGAAAAGGAGTGAGAGAAGAGTGTTTCAACGAAATTAACTATGCATAACTAAAAATCATTGTTCGAAATCCTACGACCTTCCTTTCTTCTCCAACTATAACATTGAACCACTAATTTCTCCTAATTTCAACAACCTTGTGTTATGCCTCAAAATGTGATGAAGTTCAATCCTCTTCAAGAACACTAGCCTCTATCTCACCTTCACATTCATCTGACAACTTTGATTCCTAAGTGAAAACATCTACATCTTTTTTCATAAAAAAATAACAATACGTTCCTAGCATTTGTAGGCCAATTCTTGTAGATCATGATTATGCTATCAAAATTAATCAAACCAAGCATGCAATGCCTCAAACTAGTCAAAATTTTAACAAGGATTCAATTTCAATTTAAAAACATGGGATGGCCAGAAATTGTTTGGTGAAAAACCCACCTCAAGGGAACCTAGCCTCTTGTTTTTCCCACCATTTTAGAAGCAAAGAAACTTATTTTGGGGACACCATAAGACACGGAAACAGAGGTAATTTAGAACCAATTGTACTTTTATTAACTTCCTCATTAGAATTGAAATTTTTTGTAATAGCAAATGCAATGGCCCAAGTCAAGCCACTTGGTACATGTGCTTGGAATTATAATGATTGTCAATGATAATATATGTTTAATTATTGCATCAGCATATTCAAATGTTTCTTGAAATAAAGCAACATTGGAAGCAACACATGTTTTCATTGACACTTTCAATTTCTTTGAAAGTATTACCAGCTTTGACATAAGCTTTCTCCCACTCTTGGTGTCCTTTGTTAGATTTCTTGGTCCACATTATGGTCTTTTGTAGAGTTGTTTTTTTGGGAAATGTTGTGTTCCATTGCAACATACTCGGAGCACCTGTGGAGCTGCGGTAGAGGATGATTTAGTTACAACAAAAGATCTTTTGTCAAGTGATTTCCCTAAATTTTGAATGAATTCATTAATTTAAATAATTAGTTAAAAAATAGTGAATTCATTGGCCTAATGAATTGTGGAGTAAACAATTGCGCCTGCATTTTCTACTGATTACAAGCAAACCCAAAGCGTTTGTAACTTGGTACCAGTATAGATGCTGCTTTGGTCAAGGCTAATATTTGTACCTGGTAATACCAGATACAAATATTATCACTGTTTTTTCTTTTCTCTCTTTTTTTTTTTTTCAATTTTGTGGTTTGTAAAAACTTTGTCAAAATTTTCCATTTATTGAGCATTTTCGTCTCAAATTCACACTATTTAAACGAATTTTCCCAATTTCTTCGAATTTTGTTTGTAGCCACAGTGCGAAAATTCACCAAGAAAAATCACTGCTCTGTAGAGAATTTCTTTTGTTTTCCAAACTCCGGATTTATTTGTTATGACCGTCCATGTAATGTTTCCTTCTTCCCCCAGGCTGCTCCAATCATAGCCACTGGCCAGGGCGAACCAGCACCTACACCGGTACACTCACCGTCTTGAGGAAGGCGTCTTAGAAGCTGTCTTTACCGATGCAGAGACTCTGATTTTGTCTAAGAGCATCTCCATCGCAAGACTGTAAACAACTCCTTTATGTTACAATAGAACAATGTTTAATCATCACCGTCCCGACCCACAAACGTCATAAAACTCCCTTGAAACACTCAAAGACCATTTATGTCTTTACAACTGAACCACTAATAGTCACTGCATGTCCAAATAGATAGTAGAAAAAAAGCTTTTAAATGGGTTAAAATGACCACTGCAAAATTGAAATCAATACCGGAGCGGAGGAGGAGTTATGCAATCCTGCTGCAAGATTTAATGAAAAGGGGTGTTTGCAGGTGTAGGGTGGCCGGTTCACCCAAGGCCCGATTAATCATGCATTGCCTGCAACATGAGCTCTGGCAGAACGCTTCCAATAATGCACTGGGTGAAATCAGCCAACAGCAGGAAACGTGTGGAGCAATATCTTTTGGGTGAGTTTTGAGATATAGCTCAAGTGGCTCTCATCGGTAGGAAGATTTAGTTAGATTTCGCTATGAGCTAAATGATCGCATTAGAAAATCTTCAACATCTTTCCCTTAGTTTTGGGTTCCTACTTGAAATCCATGTCTGGAAATCTGACGATTTTTCTTTGGATTTGGTTGATTTTTGGCTATTGAAAATCTCTAAAAGCATTTGATTTTAGCACTTTCTAAATTTATGACTTAGCTTTTTCTCGGCTATAGTTTTTTGGTAAAAGAAATGTCGGTATGTGGATGTGAACAAAAGTCATGATGATAAGAATGGAGGAGGCCAGAGGGAAAAGTAAAGCGTGTTTGACAAGTCTCAAGGTGACGTTGGATATTCCATCCTCAATTATGAGTAGAAAATAGAGACTTCTGTTCCACAAAAGAAAGTAATGAATTGTTCAGTGGCAAGAAGAAATCGGTAAAGCGCGTATGCTAGAGTCTGAAGAGTCACGGCAAAACCCTTCTAGAAGTTTCTGGGCGAGGAAGAAAATGAAGAAGAAGAGACATCTGCAAGAAAGGTCGACACAGGAATAAGAAAAGAGAGTGGGAATTCATGGGAGATCCTGAAGAGGATAGGGGTTGATGTTTTGTGGAGAGCTCTAGTGGAAAGATCAGCTTGCAAGAATCTGTGATGTGAGGGACACACATCATACCCTGTGTATGCTATCGGGATGGCAGAGGATTTCTAGCAGGTTTTATGAGAGCTTCTTCTTCTGTGAGAAAAGTCGAAAAAGGAGTAAGAAGAAAAGAGTGTGAGAATTCCAGCGTGTATGCTAGAGTTTGAAGACTCACGACAAAACCCTTCTAGAAGTTTCCGGGCGAGGAGAAAATGAAGAACAAGAAACATCTGCAAGAAATGTCCAAAAGGAGTGAGAGAAGTGTGAGAATTCCAGGGAGATCGTGAAGAGGAAAGAGGTTGATGTTTTTTGGGGAGATCTAGTGGAAAGATCAGCTTAGCTTGCAGGAGTCTGTGATGTGAGGGACACCCATCATACCCTGTGTATGCTATTGGGATGGCAAAGGATTTGTAGCAGGTTTTATGAGACCAAAAGGTTCTTAGATAAATACTTATGAGAGCAGTGAGCAAAAGGAATTTCAGTTGTGAAATATGGTAAAGCGAAAAGGCGCACGAAACAGAAAGAGAGATGTTGTGCGGACCCCTGTTGCGATTGAGACACCTTTGGTCCCAGCTGAAAATGCTCCTTCCAGCTCCAGCAATGTGGTGCTTCTTCTTAATCTTATGATGAGCTTTCTTTGCACAGTTATTTCTTGAGCTTTCCCAACTTACGCATTGAAGTTTGATAATTCTTTCCTTTTTAAAATTTTCTGTTTGGGTGCTGACGATTGTCCTTGACCCTTACAGACAAGATAGCTTATTGTCCTCACAAAGCATTAGGAGAAGGAGGCCTAGTTCAGATTTGAACTCCCAACCAACAACTTCACAACCATACCTTTTAGTCACTAGGGTACTTGAATGTCCCCAATCATTTACATGTCTCCTTGTCATACATTTGTACTTTCTAATATCGTTGTTTAGATGAAAACAATATGAAATGATGTTTAAAACAATACGAAATGAAGTCATAAGAGCCTCTTACATTAGATCGGCAACTCATTTGCTAACAAATAAAATTGGTGAAAGGGAAATTTGTCAAAATTTGGCAGTGACTAACAATATATTGAACTTGTAAGGATTGGAACTTTCATTAAAGATTATCAGTTAAGTTCAATGTATACTCTTAATCCAACAATCTAAAGCAAATTATTAAAATGCTTTTGGACGTTCTTATTGGGTTTGGTGTCCCAATTCCTTAGCCATGAGAGTTCTTAGAGACCCAATTGTTGGGAAACATATCATGAAAGACAAGTAAACCAAACTAGATGGCTCAATAAATCAACCCAAACTTGAAAGAATCCAATCCTTAACATTAACCTTTATTGTTTGGAATGCGTTCCACCTCCTATGTAACAACATTTACTTATTGAACTATATTTTCAAACTTTGAGGTCTATGACAAGTGAATGATCTTCATTTGTTAGTCATACAAGATACATTGGGTATTCTTTGATTCATCTATCATTGTCATCTTGTTAAAGTTAATCTTTTCAACTAATTATTGCCTTTGTTTAACTACTATAATTTGTATATTGCATTTCTTTTATTTCATCTATAGCCAAATAATTTCCAAGAAACATATGAAGAATTGTGTTGACTCGTTTTCATTTTCTTTGCAGGAATATCTAGTGCGTGATTTAAATCCCACTTGCAAATCCAATAATCCAAACTTGACCATCATTTTTTTTCATGGCATTACTTCTGGCACGAATGATGCATGGAAGGAAACATGGACAACACGTCCCACCGACAACAGAGACGAGTGCATATGTTGGCCAGAAAAGTGGCTACCCAAAGACTTGGACAACAATGTTCGAATTTTATCATTGTCCTATGATTCTAACATTGTGGCAAGTGTTCACAATGATGTGATTGGAATCGGCAAAAACCTTATTCAAAGTTTGATACCAAGGTGTGACCATCTCCTTTATTTATGGACACATTAATTACTTTTCCTTGTGTACATTAATGATAATTGTTTACATCTTTAGAATTTCTTACATGTTTTGCATGAATTAATTGTTCACGTGTACCAGGACTCTGATACACACCAACAAGTTTCAATTTACTTGAATTGTTAAATTCATGTGGGAGAACATAAAATGGGGCTTAAATGCAAATGTTCTTGTTTGAAGATAATAACGAAATCTATGTTCATGTTGTAAATTCATGGTACAACTACCTTTGTTTTTATGGCAATTTTTAGTTGGTGTTTTTTGAAATTTTATCTTTGCTAATGCAATTGAATTAAATTAAATTTAAATTATACATGTGTAGATAAATTTCATTGCAATAAACCTTTTTTAAAAACATTTTAAAATTTTCAACTATATTTTCAATGTAAGAGATAGAAGATGAGTTGTACATTAACAAAAGAATGTACACACCTACATACCTGTGCATAATAATTGTTTTACCAAAACATAGTTGTCACATTTTCTAGGTAAATTAATGCAATCAATAACTGAAAAATGACATAGGACAAGCAAATCAATTATGAACTTATAGCTGAAGTCATGTGTGAATTGGAAAATTGTCTCAAGTATAATATGATGAATTTGTACATGTTAATACAATGTTGATAATGCAATTTTGGTGCATTGTTGAATATTTTGTAGTTATCAATCCCTTTGGGATGGACCGGTGGCATTAATTGCTTATAGTTTTGGAGGTCTTGTACTAAAAAGCTTGGTGGTTGAAGCTCATAAACGTGTATATCAAAGGCCAAAAAATGATTTGGATAATGAAATACAAAAATGTTGTAAAACATTTTTGAACAATGTCAAAGGTGTAGTATTTTATGGTGTACCACATTCTGGTGCTACCGAGAATTTATCGAAATATTTCAATTGGCAATGTCAAATCAATTCGTTCAACAAGGATTTTGCCCAACTTAGTTTTTCAAGAAATTTAAAACCTTTCAACGAACAAATGGAGTCTCTTTCAAAGGAGTTTAAAGATGCCATTAATGAAGACCTCAACATATATGAATTTGGTGAAGGATTACCAATCGACAAGAAGTGGGTAAGATTTTCATTATATCACATTGAAAGTTATCGAACTTGGTTCATTAGTTGAACATTTTTCGTATTGTCAAAACTTGTGTGGGATCATGTATTCAATACTTTGAAATATATTAATGTGGTGAATGGGTCATGTGTTTTATGAACTTTGTTTCGTGAATTATTATTGATGGCAATAAAATGTGATTGATTTCAAACATTAAGAAATAGGTTTATATTTTCCTTTCATCAAATCAATTCCACATAAATATTTTTAAAGAAAATCATGACATCATTAAAACAATTCTAAAGATTAAAAACCAATAACTTTATGATGTATTTATAAAAGTTGTTTGCCAAAGGGTTGAAGGAAATTACTTGAAGACAATATTTCATTATTATTCAATCCTCAATACTTATTAAGTGATAGTTTCCAGCACCATTTGGTTTATAAGTTAAAGGATATGTGAACAAACAAATCAATGAGTTCCATTAATTTAATCTTTTGCACATGTAGGGAATTTTAGTGCCATATGTCTCAGCTACTCAGTTGTCAAACAACAACCATTACAAAATTGAAGATGCTAATCACTTGACAATTTGCAAGCCACCAAACAAGGATCATCCAAGTTATTCTTTATTGTTACAATGTTTAAAAAAATTTATGCAGGTAAAAATATCAAATCTATTTTTTTTTATTTCATATATGTTCATGTAATTTAAAACACATTAGGTCATATCACACTTGATGTGTATCGTATATGCAATATCATATATATTGGTTATCAAATAAGAATTATAACATATAAATGACCTATATTTTGTGAATTTTGACAGAAAAATATAGAGCTTCCCCCTTTGCCATGTCATGAGGTCGGGTTGATCGACAAAGCAAAAGAAATAAACATTTTGTTACAAAAAGAATCTATTGTTGGTTTGGTTGGAATGGGTGGGATTGGGAAAACCACATTGTGCAAAAAATTCTATCATTTATTCCACAACCAATATGAGAAATCTAGTTTTTTGGAAGATGTGATTTCAAAGGCCAATATCAATGATATCATAAAACAACTCTTACATGATTTGTGTGGCGAAAGGTTATGCAAAGAGGAAAATGTGAATAAAGAACACCTCGACAAAATTAGACAATGTATAATATCGAAGAAAGTGTTAGTGGTGGTGGATAATGTTGGTACGGTGGAATGCCTTACAACTTTGCCAATTCTCATCGATAAGGCTGCCAAAAATCCAATATCTAAAAGTAAAATACTTGTGAATTGTCGAAATTGGCAACTTCTGAAATCTCATGTAAGTGAGGATGGAAAAGTGGTCATGAAATCTTTGGAAGAAAAGCAAGCAAGGCAACTTTTTATGTTCCATGCATTCCATAATGCAAATCATGTTCCAACAAAAGATTTCAACGATATATGTATGAAGAGTATAAAAGCTTGTGGGGGGCTACCTTTGAGTCTTAAAGTATTGGGTTCTTCTTTATACAATACTAAAGATTTGGAAATCTGGGAAGGTGCATTAAGCACATTGGAAAGTGGGCAAAGTTTGACGGGGGGCGATGATAATGAAGAGCTTTGGAGTACATTGAGGATTTCTTATGACCCTTTGGATAAAGAACATAAAAATATGTTTTTGGATATTGCTTGCTTTTTGGGTGGTTTAAAAATAAGTATGATTTGTCGAGCATGGAGTGGAGATTATTTACACCCAAAATTTGGATTAAGAAAGTTACAAGAGAGATCTTTAATTGAAGAAGCAAAAGGTGGAATCTTGTATATACATGACCAATTACGAGACATGGGTCGAAAAATTGCGAGGGAATTACCAATTATGAATCGATTTGTATGGAATTCAAATCAATCAAATTATTCTTTACTAAAGGATGAGGTTGTCATTCTACTATTCCAATCTGTTAATTTTATTTCAATTTATTATGATTTTCTTAATGTCCAAAATCAAATGTTTTAACTTTCAATTTTGATTTTATATATACATGTTTTTATAATAAACTTTCACATTAGGATGAACTGTTATTCTACATTGATAATCCTTTTGTTTTCCTTTCATGTGATAGGTGGTGGAACATTTACAGGGCATTTCATTGAAAAATTGTGAAAATTTGCCTTTTTTGTCCCAAATTGAGTCAAATGGATTTTGGGACCTCAGGTTAGTGGACCTAACAGAAGCTTCTCCAACTATTGTGGAACATTTTATCCAACAACGAAATTTGAATAATGTTAAATGGGTATGCTTCAAAAATTGCATGATGCAAAAATTGCCAAGTAATTTGTTTTTTTGTTCACAACTTCGAATGCTTGATTTGGCACAATGCAAAAACTTGGAAGAACTACCTTCGTCTATTGACCAACTAAATGCACTCCAAGAGCTTGATTTGTCAGGGTGTTGGAACTTGAAAGAACTACCATCATCTATTGGCCAATTGAAAGCACTCCAAGAGCTTGTTTTGAATGAGTGTTCCAACTTGAAAGAACTACCATCATCTATTGGCCAATTGAATGCACTCCAAAAGCTTGATTTGTGGGGGTGTTCCAACTTGAAAGAACTACCTTCATCTATTGGCCAATTGAAAGCACTCCAAGAGCTTGTTTTGAATGAGTGTTCCAACTTGAAAGAACTACCTTCATCTATTGGCCAATTGGAGGCACTCCAAAAGCTTGTTTTGAATGAGTGTTCCAACTTGAAAGAACTACCTTCATCTATTGGCCAATTGAATGCACTCCAAAAGCTTGTTTTGTCATGGTGTTTCAAGTTGAAGGAACTACCATCATCTATTGGCCAATTGAATGCACTCCAAAAGCTTGATTTGGGGCGGTGTTCCAGCTTGAAAGAACTACCTTCATCTATTGGCCAATTGAATGCACTCCAAAAGCTTGATTTGTGGGGGTGTTCCAACTTGAAAGAACTACCTTCATCTATTGGCCAATTGAAAGCACTCCAAGAGCTTGTTTTGAATGAGTGTTCCAACTTGAAAGAACTACCTTCATCTATTGGCCAATTGGAGGCACTCCAAAAGCTTGTTTTGAATGAGTGTTCCAACTTGAAAGAACTACCTTCATCTATTGGCCAATTGAATGCACTCCAAAAGCTTGTTTTGTCATGGTGTTTCAAGTTGAAGGAACTACCATCATCTATTGGCCAATTGAATGCACTCCAAAAGCTTGATTTGGAGCGGTGTTCCAGCTTGAAAGAACTACCTTCATCTATTGGCCAATTGAATGCACTCCAAAAGCTTGATTTGTGGGGGTGTTCCAACTTGAAAGAACTACCTTCATCTATTGGCCAATTGAATGCACTCCAAGAGCTTGTTTTGTCAAGGTGCTCCAATTTGAAAGAACTACCATCATCTATTGGCCAATTGAAGGCATTCCAAGAGCTTGTTTTGAATGAATGTTCCAACTTGAAAGAACTACCTTCATCTATTGGCCAATTGAATGCACTCCAAAGGCTTGCGTTGCGAGGGTGTTCCGTGTTGAAAGAACTACCATCATCTATTGGCCAATTGAATGGACTCCAAGAACTTGATTTGCGAAGGTGTTCCAACTTGATAGAACTACCTTCATCTATTGGCGAATTGAATGCACTCCAAAAGCTTGATTTGTGGGGGTGTTCCAACTTGAAAGAACTACCTTCATCTATTGGCGAATGGAAGGTACTCCAAGAGCTTGTTTTGAATGCGTGTTCCAACTTGAAAGAACTACCATCATCTATTGGCCAATTGAATGCACTCCAAAAGTTTGATTTGTGGGGGTGTTCCAACTTGAAAGAACTACCTTCATCTATTGGCCAATTGAATGCACTCCAAGAACTTGATTTGCGAAGGTGTTCCAACTTGAAAGAACTACCATCATCTATTGGCCAATTGAATGCACTCCAAAAGCTTGATTTGTGGGGGTGTTCCAACTTGAAAGAACTACCTTCATCTATTGGCCAATTGAAGGCACTCCAAGAGCTTGTTTTGAATGAGTGTTCCAACTTGAAAGAACTACCTTCATCTATTGGCCAATTGAATGCACTCCAAAGGCTTGCGTTGCGAGGGTGTTCCGAGTTGAAAGAACTACCATCATCTATTGGCCAATTGAATGCACTCCAAGAACTTGATTTGCGAAGGTGTTCCAACTTGATAGAACTACCTTCATCTATTGGCGAATTGAATGCACTCCAAAAGCTTGATTTGTGGGGGTGTTCCAACTTGAAAGAACTACCTTCATCTATTGGCCAATTGAATGCACTCCAAGCGCTTCATTTGCAAAGGTGTTCCAAGTTGAAAGAACTACCATCATCTATTGGCCAATTGAATGCACTCCAAAAGTTTGATTTGTGGGGGTGTTCCAACTTGAAAGAACTACCTTCATCTATTGGTCAATTGCATGCACTCCAAAAGCTTGATTTGTGGGGGTGTTCCAACTTGAAAGAACTACCATCATCTATTGGCCAATTGAATGCACTCCAAAAGCTTGATTTGTGGGGGTGTTCCAACTTGAAAGAACTACCTTCATCTATTGGCCAATTGAAGGCACTCCAAGAGCTTGTTTTGAATGAGTGTTCCAACTTGAAAGAACTACCTTCATCTATTGGCCAATTGGAGGCACTCCAAAAGCTTGTTTTGAATGAGTGTTCCAACTTGAAAGAACTACCTTCATCTATTGGCCAATTGAATGCACTCCAAGAACTTGATTTGCAAAGGTGTCCAACTTGAAAGAACTACCATCATCTATTGGCCAATTGAATGCACTCCAAGAACTTGATTTGCGAGGGTGTTCCAACTTGAAAGAACTACCTTCATCTATTGGCGAATTGAATGCACTCCAAAAGCTTGATTTGTGGGGGTGTTCCAACTTGAAAGAACTACCTTCATCTATTGGCCAATTGAATGCACTACAAGAGCTTGTTTTGTCAAGGTGCTCAAATTTGAAAGAACTACCTTCATCTATTGGTCAATTGCATGCACTCCAAAAGCTTGATTTGTGGGGGTGTTCCAACTTGAAAGAACTACCATCATCTATGGATCAATTGAATGCACTTAAAGAGCTTGATTTGTCAGGGTGTTCCGAGTTGAAAGAATTACCTTCATCTATTGGCCAATTGAATGTATTAAGAATCCAATTTTTTTCCCCTACATCAATTACGCCCACTATTGAAATTAATTAAAGATACTTTTATGTGAAGTTTCAAACTCTTACCAACGCCAACATTGTGAAGAAGAGAAATATTGGTAAAAGTCATGTTATTGCAATAGAAACATCAATATGATAAAGGTAGCAACCGTGGTAAGTTCAAATATCTTATTCGGGCAAAATGTGCAAAGAAGAAGTATATTCAAAGGGTCATACTAGGCTTTACATGTACGAAATATAATTATTCTTGTCATTACCACATACCACGGTATAACCTATAACATGATTCTAAACACCCCCAAAATGACAAGAAATATATTTTCCAAAATTAACCCCCCCAAAAAATCCCAAGGTTAAAAATCATAACATTAACTCCTACTACAAAATCTACCTACTTTGTAACCCTTGTCTTGCTAGAATGTACATACCCTAGCTCATATTCATTGTATGATACCCATGTACTAACTTGTCTTTAGCCAAATGATATATTTAGCCAACTAACCATTAACTAACATATCTTATGAGCTAGAACTTTCCATTTGCCTCTAATTCAAGCATCATATTCAGGGTTGTCATTTTAATTTGAATTGGACATCTGTGGGTTGTGCATGACAAGTGTACAATAATTATGGTGATTTTTGTTGATTATATATATATTAATTTTTTTAAATTAAAAAACATTATTTTATTTTATTGGCAATTTTGTTCCCCAAAAACAGGGAACCACTCACCAATACTGGTATATAGCAATGTTGATCAATTATGGTGTTTTAGACTTCACCCTCATGACCCCATCATAAATTTCTTTTGGAAATGTTCTAACAGAAGGATATGATTTGCCAACCCAAATACCTCACAAACTTGAAAAAAAGAACACTACCTCGACCCAATGTTTTTCAGGGAATCTTTCTATGTAGCCAAAGTGGCTATTCTCTATAGGGAGCTGTTGAAAATATGCCAATCATCTCTAGGAAATTTTTGGCAAAATCTGGCTAAAAAGCCAGATATGAAGCACAAATCTTGAATCATCATTCTACATTTTTTTGCTACATACTGAAAACCAAATGTAAAAACCGAGTGTATTTTCACCTTTTTACTCACTTTCTGGCAATTGAAACTTTTAAAAATTATTCCACTTTCTAAATTTGAATTTTGGCAAAGCTTCACCAGTGGAAATTAGGCTGCTTGAAACCATGTACAAAGACCAGATTGCAATGAAAGTTTTTTAAAAGTATCCATTTTCTACAACATGATGGAAGAAAGAAAATGAGCACTCTCACATTGTCGTGCAAAACACCAACATAAACACCTTTTGTACTTTGAAAGGCGTAATGGATACATGTACAAACCAAAGGGTAGAAGAACGGAGCTATGATTAATACTACATGAAAGGATTGCAGGAATTTTTTTTGACCTACAGAAAGGTCACATTCTCCCATGACCTTAAGATCACCAATTTTGCTCACTTCTTCTCCTCTTGCTCCATGCATTTTTAGTTTACTGTTTCAAGAATGAGACCCTAGGGACATGTATCAAAGCTTCAGCCATGTGCCTGTGTGGGTAAATAACTCTCCCCGTTGATGTTTGTTTGTTACCTTTTGGTTACAATAAATTGATCCAATATACATTTGAAGAGAGGTCTTCCTAATAGGATTGTGTTCGGCTAAAGATGAAAACACCTCCACTACCAAGTGCCCGTCCCAAAAGCATGTTGTTGTCAAGAAATGTAAGATAATATCGTAGTCCAATTGGTGCCCTACAAGAATACATTCTAGATGTTAGTATGTATCGACTACACTTCATTCTTAACAGCAAGCGAATTGCTCTCACAATGATCACTTTGTCACTATCAAGTGGCTTCAGATGTTCTTAGTGTCTCCAGAAAACTGTGATCAGAAGTAGCACTTCTTTGTTAAAATTGTTGAGAATTTCTTCTTATGATTTTGCTAGCTATGTGAAAGTTTCACCGCTATCTTCTACACTCCACAACATAAGGTTTCACATAGCAGTGAAAGTAACAGAAGCATTTTCCTTTACAACTGCTTTAACATGATGTTTCCTTGCAAGCTTTACAATGGGTTACCTTTCAGTGCTTTGAATTTGTCGTCCAGCAAGGGGCACTCGCACATCTAAACTCCTAAGGAATTGCAATATCTGTAAAATAATAAACAGACACAAAACAGTCACTCATAAGTTACTGTGTTTATGTATCTCAAATGCATTGCATTTCGGACTTGCATGTGTACAGCAACCCATGTTCTTTCCAGTTTCCTTCACTTTTTCTGCACTTTTATACACTTCTGAGTTTCATTAGCCTGAACCCTAAAACACAACTACAAAATTGAAAGAGATATGAGACCTTGTGTTATGACAAAAGAATAGAGTGTGGTGGATCTGTGAACCAAGGTTGTGCTCATGCTGTGACCAGAAATGCAGAAACTATTCTCGCCGAAGACAAGTCAATGAAATCTGCCAAATTCACCTGTAAGTTTAGAAATGTGCGGGGAAGAAAGGCAGGTGCAAGAAAGGCTTGCAAATCAGCACTGATTTCAACCTCACCAACTCTTGCCTGGAATTTCATGACAACCCAATACGTCAATAACAACCACCAACCCAATTACACAGAGAAGCTTCACAGGACCTCTAGTTGACAACCTGTTGATCAATATGTCACAGGTTGTCCCTCCAATAGCGAAATCGACTTTTGAAAGCATGGATAGAATTCTCATAGAGAAACCTTTGTGTTTGTTCTTGTGCAGAGCCTTTGAGCACAAAAGAACATATCAAAGAACATGTGCTCTCTTTTTTTACAGAAATAATTTTTTTGATTTCATTGTGTATTCACAGTCTATTGCTCAAAAGGCAGTATTGTGTGAAGACAAAAAAATGTGAATGAAAATAGGGATCAAGGAAATCAGACAAACTTCTTGGAATTGAAGAACAATGCTGCGTGAACTTGCTACTGAGAATTGGGCAGTCACAATTAGTGTTGCTCCTTCATTCTCCTGTAACAAAGAAAATCCACATCTCATGATCCCAATCATGCAAGGATTGCCCATAAAGATCGTTCCACACACACATATATATGTGTGGCTTTGATTGAAAAATCAAGCCAATTTCATGCAACATGGCTTCTTCTTTTGGTTACAAAAACCTCTTCATTTCCAAACAAATCACATACAACATCTCTAACCCTGGAAGCTTCTTCAATATCTTTTGGAAAATCACAAGAGGAATCTCAGTACTCATGCAAGCACACAACACAGTAGAGAGCAATGAATATAAAAGGGATTTACAACTGATTGTTGATGCAGACATACAGGAAGGGACTCATTCACCTGTAAGAGGCCAGGAATACTCCACCGAACAATGTTTTTCACTGTCCCACCTTGAGTACTGCCACGGCACTCAAATTGCTGGTACACTTGTCCTACCTGATAGACACAATTCCCCAACTTTCAAACTTCAGGCTTTTGAAGCTCAACCCATGTTGTCTGTCTGTCAGGGAACCCTCTGAACATGTGTTAACTCTAGAAACATTCTAGCTCCAAGGTTAACCAAAACCTGAAAGCTGTGACCAAAAACCTTCTCGCAAGATCTCTTAAGATTGTTGAATAATTCTTCAGCTATTGTGAAGACCCAGAATCTAGATCAACTGTTTCCTAGCTCCTCAAGATCTGAACCCCAATCTGTTTGTAATGTGCAGCACCCAGAAGCTTGATCTGTGCAGTATCTCAGCCAATTGCATGAGGAAAAATTCCTCTTAAACTTTGTTTCTGAGAAACTGAAGGAACTGAGAGAGATATATCTAGAGAGTGAGAGACAGACAGACAGAAAGGTGTGGGGATGTGAGTGAAAAACCTGAAGGAATGGGAGTTGTGAGGCCTGTAAGAGGGAGATGACATCAGGGGCAGTAGTGTACTGAAGAAGCCAGGTCCCATCAAGGTGCTCAAGCTTCAAAGGCAACCCTGCATCAAACTTCTCCAACTCCACCTGCCTTCCCCTTATCCCTCATCAGCTTGCTTCTTCAGCTTCAAAACGGATGCCTGCTTTGTTTTCAGAAGAAAAACTGTTCAAGGATATGACAGACAAAATGGCTTGCTCGGAAATGGATGAGGCAACCAGATGAATGGGCCAGAAAATTTGTTGATAATCAGAAGAACAGTTGCTCTTCAACAAGGATCATGTGGAACAGAAACAAGAGTTTGTGTTTTTTAGCATTGCATTGCATTGCGTTGCAGCATACCATAGCTTCTTCGATGATGGCTCGTTTCTCGATCAAGGCACTGGAGCCCCGGTCTGTATCCAAAACTGATTGCAGAAGCTCCATTTTAGCTCTCTCAATCATCTCTTGATTCATCAGTGCTCTTCCTCTTCCCTATATCCATTGCAATCCTCAACTGCTCATCATTATATCTATGCTCAAATGCACAAATCTCACTCAAATCTCTCTCTGCAAGGGATCATCACCAATGCACAAATCTCTCTCAAATCTCACCCTTCAAGGATGATCAACCAATGCATAAATCTGTCAAATCTCTCTTCAGGGAGCATCATCACCCGTACACAAATCTCACAAATCTCATTCAAGGATCATCATCAGGAATGCACGCAGCTGTCTCTCTCTTTTTAAGGAGCATCTTCTTCCCATACCCATGATGAGGCCTTGCACCCGCCCAACCACCCACCCAAGAATCACAAGATACTTCGCACCACCCAGAGGCAAGAGATGAAGAGAGAGAGAGACACTGAGTATCTCTGAGTAGACAAGGAACAAAAACGAATGTACCTCTGCTGCAACTGTGGCTGATGAGGAAGCCAAAATCCTCCACGACTTTTTCGGTTTCTTGGAACATCCGGCAAGATTCTTGCAAGATTGATGGCACTGATCAGCACAGAAGGATTTTCTTCCTTCTGTTTTCCTGCCTGAAATCCTCCTCTCTGGAACACCTGCATCCGCATTTGCAGCCCAAAATCAGGCGTACAGACAAAGAGAAGTGTGGAAGAAACTATCTCTCCTCCAAAAATCTCCGTCACCGATGACAAGAAGAGAGCTCAAGAGTTCTGAAGTTTCGAGAACTGCACCGCCTTCCTTGCTTGCAGCAGCAATCCGTGACCTGGAAACGAAGGCCAGAGATTGAGAGCTTCGGGAGAAATGGGTGCTCGATTTCGGATTGCAGTAGCAGCAGATGATGCTGCTGTAACAACTCTGCTGCTCTCGACCAACTATACGAACTGTTTGCTGCTGCTGCTGCTGCAGTAGTAGGTCAGAGCAAGCTCCCAGCACTGAAACACCCATGCTTGCTCTTCTTCTTCTTCTTCTTCTTCTCTTCCACGCTCCTCACGAGCTTTGCTGCTTCTTCTGACATTAAACCCTAAACCGAAAACCGTATTGTGGCGATTCTTGACTTCCTTATGCACGATCACAGAAGAAGAGCAGCTCCTGCTACAACATGAAACAGCTGCTCCGTGAAGAAGGGCCACCCATCACAGGACAAAAGCTGAAACGTGCGGCTGTCATGGTCTCGATCCAGCAGCAATGAGTTTTGTTTCCTGTTAGGTTGATGGATGATCTGTTGGGCATCTGTGATGATGGCTGTCTTGATGAGACAGAGGGGATCTTGCAGAGGATGTGGCCCAAAACGAGGAGAAGGATGCCTTGTGAGCCTGTTGCCGTGGGTTTATGGTATGGAGGGACCGTGCTTGCAGATTGCAGCAGATTCATTGCAATGGAATTGACGGCAAAAACACATTTGCAAAACAAAGCTCTAGAAATCAGAATTGAATGCTGTCTTGATGAACAAAGGATCTTGCAGAGGATCTGGTCCAAGAAGAGCCTTGTGAGCTTGATACTATGTGATATGGTATGAGGACCTTACTTGCAGTTTGCAGATTTCATTGCTATGGAATATGATGGCAAAAACATGTTGCACAACAAGCTCTAGAACTCGGAACCCAGATGTGAATGTTTGTGGGTATGTGCCACATACATTAAATGCATATCTTGTATGATGACATTGTGGAGGACTGAGAAAAGAGATTCTCACATGTGTGTTACCATAGCAAGAAGCTGAGTATTGCCATTTGGGCTTCATCATCAACAATCACATCTCCTGCTACTCTACACTTTTCAAGAATCTCTTGAGCGTGTGGTGGTGACTTCTACACTTCCCACCAAAATTCATTTGCAAAGGATTGTTCAAAGAGCAACAAATTGCAAGAAACTCATTGCAAAAGATTCTTATGTTTGTGTATTCCCATAGCAAGAAGCTATGTCATCATACAATTGCGGTCCTCAACAACAGACTTCCTGGTACTACAACTTTCCCTTCTGCAATTTTCAAGAATCCCCAAGTGTGCAGTGGTGATTTCTGGACTGCAAAGGATTGCAAAGGATTTGTTGGAAGAGCAAGCAATTATTGCAATTATGTGGATTGACATGGCAATAGCTTGTGTACCATTTTTGAGAAGTTTTTTGTTCTTGCAGAGATCGTACTGATGACTAAAACCATGTGTTTTAGAGGCGCATGTAAATACCCATCTTGCTTTATTTGATGCTCGAGAGAAAAACGTGTTGATTGAATGGAGTGTTACCAAATTGAGAATGGTTCTAATCTGTGTCTGATGAATAATAGTGATCCAAGCATTGCAACATGGCATAGCAACCTCTTCTTTATGTGACTTGTTGCAAGTAGACAAAAGTTTTTGTTGTTGTTATAAGACTTGCTGTAGAGGTACCTCTTGAACCTTGAGCTTGTTACTTTTCTGTTGATTTGAGGTTGTTATATTTTACCTTAGGTTTGTGGGTTGAGAACTCATGACGATCTTGGGAACCTTGACACACAATTCCATCTTCTTTAACAATGTCCTTTGATCTTAATGTTATTTTGTGATGACAATTTGATTTGCGAGGTGTATGGATACTTTATTTGTGCATGATGGTAGTATTGATTGTGATCCATGAAAAACTATCTTAATTGTTCAAGCATGATTTGTCTCTCCACAATATTCAAATTTGTTGGAGCTTCCTTGCTAGCTATATGATTGACAAACCTTATGCCCTTCTTTGATTGTTGTTGCATTGCGCTTGTCCATTGTGGCATAATTGGATTTTTGTGGATGCAAAGTGATTAGTACAACATTTAGGAGGTGCTAGACCAAATCTTTGTATTAAACTTGGGGTATGAGGGATTGGTACACTATCTTGTGAAGTCATAGGTTTGTTTCAATTCCATCCAATTTGTGTTTAATGTTTGCATTTTGCACTAAAAATTTGAACATGTGGAATAAGTAGTTCGAAATTTTAAGAAACTTAAGGTTTTGATGATATAACTACTACAATCATGGTCTCATGAAGGCACAATATGATGGTAATGATGAGATAACAATGATGATGAATATTCATGGGGATGGATGGGAAATCTAGGCTTGCTAACAAATCACAAACCCCAACTCTGAAATATCCAAGAAAAATGATTAATCATTAGAATGTGTCTAAAAATTTGGATTTCACAAATTGTCACCATCATTGTTAATGGAAATGTGTAGTGACATTGTTAGTTAACATGGAGGATGAAAGCATCATTTCTATATGTCAAATGTGAAATTTGACATGTCCTTTGTTGTTCACAAAATAATATCACATCACTATCCATCTCTACATTATGATGCACACAATAGTTTGTTTTAGCAAAAGCTAAAGCTTTAGGTAGGGGAAAGGTTTTTCAATTTTGACAACAATAGATGAAATGAAGGTATCACAAATTTGCTTGGAGTTGTTAAAATAATTTCTTCACACTTCAACATCTGGGTGGGATTTTAACAAGTAGCATAACCAAAGTGTGATTCATGCACTAATTGTTTCACACAATCCACCCAATTAGCAACTATTACCATCAATCACCATAGCTTCCAAGATTAAAAGACCTAAATGTTTGTCTTTTCTATGTAAGCATGAATGAAATCCAAGCTTTTTGGATATGTGCCTAGTTGATTGATACAAACTCCTTTACTCAAATTATCTTTGTCAATTAAAATAATTGTTTAAAACAAAACTTTTAAAACAAATTTGACATGTAGTACATGTTGTTGCCAAGTTTCCTTATTTTGACAATATTTTCAACAAAATGAATAAGCTTATGTTGGTTATTTGATAAGGCTTTGTAATTATTGCAAAGGTCCATTGAAATCAACATAGATTTCAAAACAATGGGCCGAACTAAATGGAAAATACAGTAATTTGGTTTATATGAAAGGATGTTGAGATGAAAATTGAAGATGACAAGATCAAGGATAGGGTCATTAAGGACAACAAAATTGAAAACAAAATTGTTAGAAGAAGAATTGACAATTTAATCAAGGCAATATAATCCATAACAAATTCACATAAGGAACATGTGTTTCAACTTTGTTGATATATTTTTATTTTCCACATGGGATTTTCAATATTTTAATTCTTGTGGATGTTCCCTGATTCTTTTTAAAATTTCATGTTTAATTATCATTTCAATGTTATCATTGGTTTATGGTTAGTTTTGAACCTTTGTCTAAACCATCATAGTAAGTACAACTAAAATAAAACATGATGTAAAGTGCATTTATCACATTTAAAACATCCTTAGGTTGAAAGAATATTTATGGCAACCCTAGAAAAAATAAATTTTAAATTCCATTTTTTTCTTGAATTTTCTTTCATGAAATGATATTTAAGGTTTAAGTGATTTTCATTGTGTGCATATATTATTTTCATACTTTTCAAATTTGAAAAAAATTGTTTTTTGAAAGTTTTCATACATGGTTAACTTTTAAACATAAGAAAGAAGAATTTGGTTTAATCCTCTTCATAATATTTTTAAGTAAAAACATTGGCTTCATAATATAACACGCATGGGTTGTATTTATCACATCATGGAGTAAGGCCCATCTTTTTCATAATAGTTTTTTTGGTCATTTGCTACCCATCATAAGATTTTTTGTGATATATCCAACATGATAGAAAACTCTAAGGAGTTCTATGCAACAATGATGTGATAGTTAGCAAATTTTTTTGATACTCCATAAAGTTATTCCAAAAATGTTTCAAATAAGGGATTAAACCTTTCAATAAAGTCTAATTAAAATTGAAATGTTATGTGAACATTAAATTTACAAATTGAATTGAATTGAATGTTAGAATCACAACCAAACTCCTTTTAACATGTCCACAAATGTTAAAAGGAATTTGGGTCTAATTGTGATATCCAAAGCAAATCTTCAAACTTGAAATAAGCAACCCTTTTCTATTTACAAGCACACCTTCCATGCCACAATCACATCATATGAAATAAAATAAATGTGAATTAAATGATTTACAGATGTAACCATACTAATTAACATAATTATAGGTAAACTATCGAACATTGAATAAACTTTTTTGTTTCACCAAGGCCTTTATTTTGTAAATTAAGCAGAAAAAAAAATCACATGACTATGTGACCATTCACTCAAGTGAAATAATAAATTATATTCAAATTTTGCAAGATGATTACCTATCACAAAAATCTTTAACTTGAAATTGTCATTAATGTTTAAAATAAACATTGTATGTCAAAGAAGGTAATAGCAAAAAAAAATGATTTTTTTCTTGTTCCATCTTACAACGATGCTTACCTTTGCCATTCAAATATAATGACATTTGTTGCATTAGGCCTGTTCCTTTTGCCTTTAATGAAAAAATTGTAACAAAATAATTTGAAAATATTTGAAGTTGTGCCTTTCTAAAAAATTGATTATTATGAACGTTCTACCCCAAACATTAGAAGGTAAATGCGTGGTTTATTGATTCCAATAAATATATTATTTATGTTGAAACATGGGTGTGCTTGAAATGATGTGTTTTCTTTATCAAACTCATGCCCCCCAATTGTTTGGGCATATGTGGCCTTTTGGTACCCATATGCAAGAGAGAACATCACACAATGCAATGAGACCTTTCTTAACATTCAAATGTTTCATATCACAATTCGATAATGGAAATTATGCAAAAAAAAATTTCATGAATTCATATTTTTTGCACATGGATGTTATGTGTTTAAAATGTGTATGATTTAATGTATAAATATGATGAAATATTTTCATAAACATTCACATTGTTGAGTGTGTTGATTTAGTTGTTGAGTTGGGTCTCAATTAATTAGAGATAAATTAAATTAACATAATTATTTGGGTTTTATTTAGAAGTAATTCATGTGTGAATAAAGTTTGAGATATTTTTGTTGATTGGATAAAATCCCAGGTTATGTAATTTCAAAAAAAAAAATTTCAAAACACACATGTTTTGTTGTTGCAATTTTGTTATGTTATGCAAAAAAATAAATTGCACAATTTTTTTGTTAAGTTTTGTTTTGTGTTTTTTAAGATTCGATTCTAATTTGTTTTAAGTGAGTTATAGTTTTTAACTTTGGATATGTTGTATCATTCAAGGTATTTCTATGTTGTGTTGTATGTTTCATTATAACAATGGTTATAAATGTCAACATAGAAACACACAATATGAAAATTCACATATTTTCATGAATATACACATAAAAATATTGTATCTTACTTATATGTGCATTATACATGTTTTAAATGCACAACATTTGTGTTCAAAAACAAAAACCCATGAAATTTTGATTTTCACATAATTTATACTTTTTGATTATGGGATGGGAAGTTTGTGATGATTAAATATTCATCATAATAATCTCATGGTGAGATTCGGTGTTTGGTCAAAGTTTCTCGGGATTTTATGGATAATAAAAAAGTGAGGGTGATAAAAATAATAAGATATAAAATAAATTTTGAATTGGGTATGATTTTAAAAAATTGTTTGGCCCCCGAAAAAAGAAAATAAATGATTTTTTCTAAACTTTTCTTGGATGGCCAATTTTAAACATTCATTACTCACTTATTTCAACTCAATTTTGGATAGTTTTTTTTCCATGTGATCCCTATGCATGCCTTATATCCACCACCAGTTTTTTTATAGTAATTAAAACACATAATCTTGATGAAAGTCTCCAAAAACTTACAATTTTGAAATTTTCCAAGCTTAAAAAACTAAACTTTCAATTGTAACAATTTTCCATTTCTCAAATTTTCAAAAAAGTTTGCTGAATTATTCAACTTGAAATCCTCTACAACTCGATTAATTAGATCTTCAAAATTGTAACATGTTGCATGATTTTTAGTCCCATTTGTGGGAGGCTAGTCCATGTTTTGGATTCGGATTGTTTTTTAGATTTTAATCAATATTTAAAAATTCCAACATTTTGCATGACTTTTAATCCTATTTGTGGGGGTTAGTCCATTTTTTAGATTGGGATTGTTTTTGTCAAATCTCAATTAAGAGTTAAAGGTATACAAAACTCAATATTTAAAAAAAAAATTAAAATTAGAATTTTCAATTGATAAAGATTCATTTAAGTTGGTTTTGATATAACAACTTTAAGTTCTATAAGTTGTCCATTTGGGATGATAATTCCAAATTGGAATTTGTTTAATGAATTCCTAAGCAAATTCAAATAGAATTGAATTAAACTTAATAAAATTTCAATCCAACAAAATTAGAATTCCATTCAATTTATTTGAATTGAATTCAATCTATTAGAATTAAATTTAGAGAATTGGAATTGAATTTTATTCAATTCCAATCAATTTATTTGAATTGAATTGAATCTATTTGGATTAAATTTAGGGATTTGAATTCAATTTTATTCAATTCCATTCAAGTTGCATGCAATGTTGTTTAATATTTTCATTCAAATTGAACTTAAAAATCTCAAAATTCAATTGATTTTTCCCATCAATTGGTTGCTAGTGATAGTGCACAATTTTGTTGAAAATTGATCCACAAAAATAAAAGAGTTTTATTGGAGTGTAAATAAAGAGTTTTTATAGGTACACACTCCAATAGATGAATGTTTTGACACGAGTTTCCTCGCCTTATAGACGAAACTCATTCATCCAAAGTAGGGGAAAGGAACTCTCCTTTGAAGACGTAGAATTAGGGCTCGAAGCCCATTAGGGTTTGATGATCCCGCGTCCGTGTTTGTAGACTCCGATCGATCGAGTTTCTTTGGACCTCAAAATTGGCTGTGTGATCTTTCACGCATGAATGAGAAGGCGCAGGAATTGAATTACTCAAGTTCCACGCTTTCGGAAGAGCTAAAGATCGCCAAAAACGGTGCCATTTGGAAAGGGTTTTGGAGCTTCGGAATTGTTGTCTTGGTGGTGTTGGAGAGCGAGTGTCGAGGTGATTGAAGCTTTCGGAAGCTCGATCGCGAAGAAAGGTGGGGTGGGGAGGAGATGGATGATGAGCACGGAAAGGGATTCAAGGCGCTGACGGAGTCGTCATCCTTTTGCGTGGTCTAAGTTTCGCGGGAGGGTGTTGGGAAAAGGTGGTTGGAAGTGTGAAAGGGAAGGAGTTTGTGAATCTTTAAGGGGAGTCATGGGGGCGACGCGAAAGCTTCAAGGCGAGATTGACAGGGTGCTGAAGAAGGTACAAGAGGGCGTTGATGTGTTCGACAGCATCTGGAATAAGGTGCGCTGGCTTGTTTCTGTCTCTCGCTGGCCTTTTAAGGGTTTATATAATAGCTTGCTTGAAGAAACGGTGGCAAGATCTCCTGCATATGAGCTCAGACAATGCCATGGCCGTAAAACCCATGCTTGATATAATGGCAGACTGAACAGGAATGGGATCGCGGTTCTTTGTTCAATTGAGAGATGTTTTTCAAAATCAGATCAGATGTTATCTTGGTGAATTCTTGTGAATTCCTTCATTTCTTGTAAACTGCATTAGAGCTGAAGATCGAAGTAATGGAGATCTGCTGCTGTGTGCTCTGGATTGAAGACCTGTTACTGCTGCTATTTGGTGAATTTTCTTTGATGTTTTGGGATTGCAAGGTCGGTTTCTATGGAGTGTTGTGTGGTGATTGACTTCTACGATCTGGAGTTGTTTCTTCACCTGTACTTGTTGCAGGTTTTTGAGGACTTTTGTGATTGCAATTTTGGCCTGTGGTGACAATGCCCTTGATTTGAGCTTGATAACACAGGTGTATGATACTGAGAATGCAAACCAAAAGGAGAAGTTTGAGGCTGACCTGAAGAAAGAGATTAAGAAGCTGCAACGCTACAGGGATCAGATCAAGACATGGATCCAATCCAGTGAGATCAAGGACAAGAAGGTGGTTTTTTTTCTTTCATTCTTTCTTCTGGTCCTCTTCTTCCTTTGTTCATGCTTCAAAAGGACAAGGATACCCTTCTTATTGAAGCTACAAATCAAATCCAAGCTAACATGTAAAAGTTGAGCTCCAGAGAGTTTGAGAAGGATTCCTGACATTTTATGTGTTTACTGGCTCTGTGTAGTCGCTACTTGATGCTCGAAAACTCATAGAAAGGGAGATGGAGAGGTTCAAAGTGTGTGAGAAGGAAACCAAGACAAAAGCGTTTTCCAAAGAAGGCCTAGGCCAGCAACCAAAAACAGTATGGTTTTTTTCCCCTAGTGATTCTTTTTGAATATGAATTACATATTCTTTATCAATACGATTTCCATACTGTTGTGGGTGAGTAGGTTTGATTTTCACACCAGTTGGCATTAATTGATTGTGGTTGCAGGATCCAAAGGAGAAAGCTAAAGGGGAGTCACGAGATTGGTTGAATAATATGGTATAGCAGCTCAATGCCCTTTTCTCTTGCTTGACTTTCTGTTGTTTGGAGACTACATTTTACAGTTGCTGGAATGGAAATTTCTCAATTCTTATGAGAGATATTTATAGTTGCTGGAAGCAAACCTTTTTAGACACCTCAGGATATCATCTCATATGCTTTGAATCTTCAATTAGGAAATATTTTGTCATTTGTTTGGCCAGCCTTTGACACTGTTCCTGCCTGGCTACTTCTTCAGAGGAGGAAGTATTTCAGAACTCCTTCAACACAAAATGCAATCCAGAGGATGATGGTCAACGTGGAAATCTTGGCATATAACTGACCTACTGCGGAAAGCACATTTGGTTTAGACAACTTCTGATGGGACTTTATTCTGGTATCATAGGTCAGCGAGTTGGAATCACAAATTGATTCATGTGAGGCTGAGATGGAGGGTCTTCAAGTCAAGAAGGGGAAGGCTCGCCCTCCACGCTTGGTAACATTTTCTAAGCTATTTTGGATTTCAGTACTTCAGATTCTGCCAAATTTGGAGTTGTCAATTGTCAGTGTTATATGTCCTTTTAAGGCTTTGTAGCTTAGAATAATTCATCCTTGCTCAAACAGTGACTGTAATTAGTCTGGTGAGGAGAAATGTTACTCTTAAAAGTTTCAATGAAATCGAACCATAGTTTAGCTTAATAAGGAAATGATTTCTGTTTGATATCTCTATCATGATCTCTGAGGACAAAGTGAGCTTTGAATAGCTCCCTATTAGACTTAAGAACCCCTTGAAGTACTTGTTGAAGATGTTTCTAAGCTGTTGAAATGTTCCTGGGTCTTCTGCAGTAGCATGAAAATCCCTTTTGAACTTTTTTTGAGCAATTTGCCTGAGGTACTTGTCTCTCAGGTTTCAAGTAACAAACTCTCCAAGTTGAACTCCTAATAGGGCATCATGTGCAATATAGTGTTACGAGACATATTAGTCTTCTGTCCGTGGCACAAGGATAAGCAATCAATTTATATTCTGCCTGAATCCTTTCAAGTCCTGTGTTTGAGTCTTCTCTCAGAGAGTAGATCAATCAGGTTTGGGTTTCATCTGCATGGTGCTTCAATGGGTGGGGCAGACACACTTGGAGGATTTGATAACACGGCACAAGCTGCACATTCAGAAGCTTGAACTCATCCTGAGGCTTTTAGACAATGATGAATTGAGCCCTGAGCAGGTCAATGATGTGAAGGATTTTGTTGAGGATTACGTTGAGCGCAACCAGGTAGCTCTCTTTTGTTATTTGTATGTTTTTTTCCTACTTTATCTGATTCTAAAAAGATGTAAGCTCTCCATCAGACCATGTGCAAGCTTATGCTGCTAGAAATTGCCTTCTGGGATGTTGTGCACACTTGTTTTTGACCAATTCTCTTATGAGGAATTGTGTGGCATTTTGTTCCTGTTCAGGATAACTTTGAGGAGTTTGCAGATGTGGATGAGATTTATCAATCGCTTCCACTTGATAAGCTTGAAGCTCTGGAGAATTTGGATGCTATTCCAATTGTGCCCCCTGCTATTGTTGTCAAAGAAAAGGTACCTTCCTAGAGCTCACCCAATCTTCTCTTGATTGTAGTACAAATCATGCAAATTGGATATGGAGTCATGAGTGAGTGATTGGTTTTGCATATGAGGTGTTGTTCTGTATCTCAGCCTCACATGTACTCCATGCTTCCATTACTTTGCCAATTGTACAACATTCTGTAAGTATTAGCATAAGTTCAATGAACTGCTGCATCATAGGTTCTGATTGCAGCTGTCAGCTCACTGAAACCATATTGCCATAGTTGTATCCCACTTTTGGCATCAGTGAACCAGAGAGTTTTCTCTCCTGCTTGAACCATTATTTCTTCTTACTGTCTCTTGGAGTCCAAATAGATAATTGAGTTACAAACCTGTACTTTTGAACCTGCACAATTCCAAGGGAACATTATCTGGATTCTAGTTGGTCATAGTAGTTCAGGATTACCTAACAAAATGGCATTCTGCAGGTTGTAGCATCTGTAATAGTTGGGGTTGGGGTGTCACCACCAGCGTCACCATCTTCACAGTCCCAAATACTTGAAGACAGTGCAACCTCCGAAGCATCTGCTGAGTCACCAAGGGCTCAAACACCTTCTGTCCCTCTGTTGGGAAACTCTCCTACAAGTGGATTGATTTCTGGTCCTCAAGACATAGGGCCAGGTGCAGCAACAGCAGTAGCTTCAATGACAGCAACAACTCCATCTCATGGATCAGGCAACCCCACCAATTTGGGTATCCTTCCAAGTGCAGTAGTAAGGCCGCTTCCTGTAAAACCATCTAGTACGGCAACTACTCTAGAGCACACTACAGTGAGCTTGCTTGGAAGGACCAATGAGGAGCAAGGAGGTATAACAGGCTATAGAACTGGACCCAGCATTACTGATGGAGACTTGGTGAGAAGTGTGAGTAGAGGTTCAGGAGTTTCTATCCACTCACCACCCCATGTGTCTCTTGGGATTGCTGGGGGCTCTCTAGGCTCCAATCTACATTCAGGTGCCTCTCCTCCTGTGTTGGATTTGAATAAGAGGTTGGGGTTGGTTGGTGGTGAGGATAGACTAGGAACTGGTCTTTCACAGGAATCAGCAAGCTCTCTGGGTGCTCAAAGTCAACCTTTTGCAGCTACTGGTGCAAAGCTTGGAGAAACTGGTGGCTCTACTGTTGATGGTGCAGAAGGAAACCACAGTGGTGGGCGCATTTTCGCTCCTCCTGGAATTTCTGGTGGGCAATGGAGACCACATACTGCAAGCACACTGAAAGCCCAGCAGGCAGAGTTGGTAAGAAAATGGTTACTTCAAGGCTCTCATAGAAATAATTCAAAAATGCCCAGTCCTGGGTTAGGATTTCTCACTCTTGCAATGTTTTGTCTGTAAATTGTAATTAAACATTTTCTTTGTGGAGTGACCTTTGCTTTTGTCTCTGGCTGTACCAAGTTTGACTGCATCTATGGTGATATGTCAAGGAAGGTACTTTGCTGGAAGCAACAGGGTGCAGCTGTAACTCTTGGTATTGGCTACTGGGTTGGAGGTGCAGGGTCAGTTTCATGGCCGCACAGAGATTGCACCTGATCAGAAACAGAAGTTTTTGCAACAGTTGCAGCAAATCCAGCAAGGTCATGGTACTGTTGCCACCTTGCTTGGCGCCCGAGGATCATCCCAGATCCCTCACCTTGCTGCCCCCATGCCTAAACAACCCCTAGGATCTCAGCAGCAACCGGCATTTCTACAGCAGGTTTCTGTTCATGGCTTACTGATATAATTCTCTATGCATGTGTAAGCAGAATGCTCACCAAGGATACTCAAGATATGTAATGAACTGTTGACCTATTTAATTAGATGCTGCCAATTGTCCAAGCACATAGTGCCATGGTTTCTTAAGAGTTTCTTGTGCCATGTGTATTTTGCTTATTTTAGTCTTGAGTCCTTCAGGATTGGGAATGAGTTTAAGCAGTCCTGTGTGCTAAGTGCAAATGGAGGGGGTTGATATAAGTGTTTGGCTTTTGATGATCTACTTGATCTTCTGGTTGACTTCCTTATGAGATTTTGATTTTGTATGCAGGCCCAGATTCAAAGTCTGCAACAGCAGCAGCAACAACATAATTCTACTTTGCTACCAACTCAAATGGTATCAATGCCACAGCAGCAGCCACCATTGGGTGTGGTGACAAGTCCACAGGCCCTTTCCCCAGCTTCAACACCACCAATCCCACCTCAAAACTCGCAGTTGCCCACACCCCAGTCTTCTGCTCACCAGATCCCCAGACAACTGTCCCTTTCATCCACAACATCTTCTAGTGAGAATGGTCAGTAGGTGTAATCCACTGCTGTTCTTAATTTGTTTGTGGATGGAGTCTACTTCTGTACCTCTCTGTTATTGCCAAGTTGGGGTTGTAAACTGTAGTGATCTCAGGTGTTTGAAGATTCTTCCTTTTTGTATTTTCAAGATGTCCCAACTGTACAGGGAGGTTCAGAGCATAATGAATGACTGCTACATGATTTGCTCAGAAACAGGTGTAAGAGCTGTGGAGCAAGCAGTGCAGCAGATTTCACCTCAGCAGACCAAGCCTTTGGAGGAAACAAACAGTGATGCATCTGTGTTGAGTGCGGTTTTTGCTAGAAATGTATCCCTCAGTGAAGATGACCTGAAGAATGCTGACACATTTGATGTTTCAGTGAGCTACGTCCAACTCCACAGTCAAAGTTATTCTAGTATTTCAATCTCCAGGAAGTACTTAGACTTTTATGCTCAGACGCACAGGATTCGTATCTAAGAGAATGTGACACTAATCTTGTATGCAGATTGGTGGACCTGGGACATTAGCGGAGTTCAGCCAGCTATCAAGGGATGCAGACTTTGCACCAGGGCAAGTGGTGGCATCTTTACAGCAGCGTTCACCTGGTCCAGGTTTAATAGGGAGAAGAAGTATGAGTGACCTGGGTGCCATTGGTGACAATCTTAGTCCAGCACTTGGGGGAGGAAATGCCTCAGGACAGCATGATCAACTGTTCAATTCACAGGCCTTAGAGGCTGCATATCGCAAACTTCCCTTGCCAAAAGACTCTGAGCGACCCAGAAGCTACATCCCAGTAAACTTTTTGCTCTCTTCTGCACTTGAGTAGTTGCTCATATTTACTTTGGTTTTCCTTTTTGAATTTTCTTTGAGCTTTCTAGGTGATGCTGTTCAGTTCTTATTATCCTCCCTCTGTTTTGAGCTGGAATACTCAATGTCAACCAATCATCAACTCTGTGGTTGTTCTTCTGTTCGGGTCTCTCTCTTTACTGTGTTGAATGTTTCCTGTTTTCTGCTTATGTTGTTCCAGGCTTCTGTGGCCTTAGTGTTTTCCTTAATCTTCATTTTTCTTTTTGATTAGTGTCAACCTAAATTGACTCATTGTGATCTGGACTGTTGTATGCAGAGGAACCCAGCTGCAACTCCATCCAGCTATCCACAAGCTCAAGCACCTATTGTAGATAATCCAGCCCTGTGGGAGCGAATGGACACGGATGTGCTCTTCTTTGCCTTCTACTACCAGCAGGTTTGGTCTACTCCCTCTATCTCTGTTGGCTATTGTGCACATTTTGAAGCATGTGTTTCTGAGCATAATGTATTCTGCCACAGGTGTATAGCAAGTAGTTATATTTTTATTTTGTATAAAACTTATGCTTCATGCTTGAAGTTGCATATATGGAATTGTTTTAATTTTTTCTTCAGAAGAACTTTGTTTGTACTTGCAGGGGACATATCAGCAGTATCTGGCAGCAAGGGAGCTGAAGAAGCAGTCTTGGAGATACCACAAGAAGTACAACACATGGTTTCAGCGTCATGAAGAGCCAAAGATCACAACAGATGAATATGAACAGGGTACCTATGTGTACTTTGACTTTCATATTGTGCATGATGACTTCCAACAAGGCTGGTGAGTCTCTAATTTTTTTATTGAGGTTGACATTATACAGTTGATGTTTCTTTCTCTCTGTCGGGGGTCATTTGGACCAGTAACCATTATCTTATGTTACATTGCTTGTCAGCCACCTTTTTCTTTTGAAATCTTTGTATCCAGGTAGAGCCAGATTTTAAGAAATTGGTTTGTTCTCAAATGCTTCACAAGCCTCACATGCTGATTATTGATACCTTGCTGGTGGGTGTTGCATTGGGATGTTGGAAAGGTGTCAACGGATAAAGACAGAGTTCACATTTGAGTATAGCTACCTTGAGGATGAGCTTGTGATCTGATGTCACTCCTTTCCCCTCTGCATACAAGCTTCTGTAAGATTTCACCCCTAATTGCTGCTGCATCTTTAAGGCTTCCTTCTACGTAAATATCTGTGTAAATTATTGCATCTTATTACATGTTATACTTGACTCATCTTAGGGGTTGCTACTGATTTGGGCTGCAGTTTGACCTATAACCAAGATGTGCATGAGCCCACTAGCTCCACTTGTATTTGGTTTTCTCCCATTCTTTTGGTTGGTGATACCTTTGACTCTAGATTGTTGATGCACTGTACAATCTTGAGTTCTCTCCATTTATTATGCAGAAGAAGCACAACAAAACTTCCTTTCTAAGAATTTGGGTTTCCAACTGACAGGCAAGCAAAGAGCTCTTACATGCCAAAACAGTCTCAAACAGACACAAAACCAACTTCACCTTGAAGCAGAGTTTAATTTTACTGTCATATACTTCTTCTGTGATTGGGTTGTTTCTCCAAATTTCCAACTGCCCAATCAGATTCTATTCCATGGGACAAGGGTTCATCACCCAAATCTTCTGGAAATCAATGGTGCAATCCCACAGTAGTCTGGTTGCTATTCGCTTCAAAATTTCCAATGCATTTTCTGATGCTGAGGGCCATGCCACAGGCAGAAATTACATGAACGAAGGAATGTTTTGGTGTGGGAGGATCTACAATTTGATGACATAAAGTTATAAAGTCTCAGACATATGTGAAGATAAGTTTGTGTGATGCAGGATTCGTTGGGCGAAGGATGGAGAGCGGCCTGCACAACAGAGTATTGAGCTGCGAGTACTGGATGGTGTGCATATGATGAACTTGTGCAAGTTTGTTATTTTACGATTGTAATCTTTTGTTTTTCTGCACGTTAAGTGGCCACTATTGAGTTATTGGGGGTGGGGGCAGAAATGCTAGAGAAGGTTATGCATGTAAAGATAATCCTGTAAACTGTGTGTTGAATTAAACAACACACAATGCTAAACTTTTGTTAGCCTATTGTAAAAAAACCTATAACAGAGGCCATGAAAATCCAAAATGTTTGTCAGGAAAAAATAAAGGAGCTGCACATGACAATGGAACACATGTCTATTGTGGCATCATCCAGGAGTTTTTGTTTTTCAAACCTGCTCATTGCTAGATGATGGTTAAGAATGAAACACAGACCCTTGCATTTTCAACTGGTCGTGAACCTGTTGCATGTTTCAGTCTTTAGAGCTTGGAAGTTTAGCTTTCAGACTGGAATTGGGTTATGGTTTAGGAATCTTCCACTACTTTTTCTTTTCTTTTTGAATCCTTCTTTATAATCATACCTGAAGCTTTGACCAACAGAGCCTCCAACCAGTTTCCAAATAGAAATTTCCTATTGAATGGTTTGTGGTTCTAGACTTCAATGATTGGAGGTGAAGATGATGGAGACCAGAAGGTTGGAGATGAGGAGGTTGGTTGACATATATATATATATTTTTCCACCCTTTCTTTATTCTTTTCACTTTGCACATGTCAATGGGAATACAATTGTTGGTGAAACTCCAAAGATGTTCAATGGGTGTAAGGATTCAATCTATGAAGTAGAACCATGTGAAAAGGTAGGTAAACAACAATATCATCGGTGCATATCATTTGGTGGTATATCATAATATTGAGCTTTTCAAACCAATTGGAAAACATTGAAATCGCAGTGAAATTCAACATGCACAACATTAGATAACAATATATGGCTCAAAACATTCTCTTACAAACACAGTAGAATCAATACATGAAATTTCATTAAAGCTTCCAATTTGGGGATGTTATATGTTTCTTTTCTAGTAGGTGTTACGGTTTTTCTACTTTGATTACAGAGCTTCAAACGACATTCTCTGGTGCTAGTCTATCCGCTTCATGCTCATTTCTAGTAGGTTTTCAGTGCTCTTCTTCTTGACATGTTGCTGATCTCTCTTGATTGCTGTTCATTTACAAACAATTTCCAATGCTCTTCATTCTTTACAAAGCAATGCAAAATCAAGAAAGTAGAGAGAGCATTTTATGTGGATGGGTTGATCTCTTCGCTACCATCATTGGCTTCCATTAGCTGATTGTTGCACATGATTGCTCAGGAATTGTAAAGAAAATAGAGCGGCAAAGTAGAATGCCTATGTTGTGAAGTGGTGTGCGGATAACATGAGCTTGGTGGGCAACAGGTAAATTTTGCCAAAAAAGAAGAAGCTGGTGGGTAAAGATCTTAAGGTCACTATGGTGCCATTGCTACCTAACACAAATTTAACTGGCCATTTGATTATGTGATATTGAAAATTTGGGGAAATTTTCCACAAAAGAATGAAGCAAAATTAGTTGATTTTGCACTAGAAGAACAAAATTTACCAAATTCTTCCAAATTTGTGTGTGGAAAAAACAACAAACTTTGTTGGTTGAAAAACATTTATTGATGGTTTGCAGTACACTCTTTTTTAGTTAATTTCAAAAGCAAGTCATTTCACTTAATTTTTAGCTTGTTGCTCATAAATAAAGTCCATCCATGAGTGTTTGACTTCTCATCCAACAATTTGCTCATGATAAAGTTCATCTATGAGTGTTTTGACTGCTCATCCAACAATTTGCTCATAGGAAAGTTTTATCCATGAGCATCCACTTCTCATCCAACAAAATTTGGACTAGTTTGTATCACTTTTGCATTTCCACTGAGATTTTTGTGTTTTCTCAATTGCTTCTTCAAGGGTGGAAAAAAGGGAGCTTCTTTGTGCATATTGAGCACTAAAAGTCTCGAGCTACAACTGTAACTTTTGTTACAAAAGTACTCTCTACAATTTCCGCATCATGTGTGGCACAAAAATCTACCATTATCAAAAAAGATTGATTACAACAAGTCTTGTTGGTGTGAAGGGAAGATGATATGGTTTTCAGTTTTTGTTTGTTTTCCTCATCATAATGAGGTTGTGGTGTTCAGCTGAAAATGAAGCAACATTTGCACACCTGCCAATGGAAAGCCTTTTTTGTCCAACACTTGGACACATCGGTAGCCACTCTTCAGCTCAGAGATTGGGAGGCAAGACTGGCCTTCAAAGTCATCTTTCATGTATTTCTCTTCTTGGACTTCAATGCGTATAAGTGCCAATTCTGGTACTGTCAAGGGGAACTCAAACTCTGTATCCCATGTTGGTGTCCAACTATCCTCCACAACCTTTGTTTTCTTCATAACACTGTCAGCTGGAACTCCTGCAATCCCCATCTGCAACCAAACATTTCCACTCTTGGAGTTTTGTGATTTTTTTACTTCTCTTTCTGATGGTATCTCTGATCAGCAAACAGACTCCATCTACTTCTCAAAAGATTTGACTGCCGCACAATCATCTCCATCAAACTCCATTTACAACTCAAAAGATTTTTTACTAGCCCACATGTCTCCATCTTAACCCAATTGAAATCTCCACTTCTGACATGAACAAATGGGTGAAGAAACCTGGGACAAGTTAAATACCCGGATGTAAAAGTCTGGCAACGGGTGGTGTTTGCTGGATCGCTCCTTCCACCCAAGGCATGTTAGCAGTTTTACCTGAACCCCAAATTCCCCAAACACCATTAGTTGAAAGAGAAACAAAAGAAAAAAGTTTAGTAAAGGTTTTCTCTATTGTTGCTGAGGTCAAAAAGTCCAAGCTCCGAATCCCCACCTGACACAAAAATCTTTGGATTGGAGACTTAAGCCTTAAAAGAAAGGAATATTCATGAGATTGCAGAGGAAACTCCAGACAAAAACACTTTGAAGGTAACAGAGTGTTCAGTTCCAATGAAACCTGCAGAAAAGCAAATAAGAAAAAAGAGTGCAAGTTGTTTGATTGAAGCTTTGCCTTGAATTTTCTAGTTGAAGGCCGAGTGTAAAATTTACATCACCTTCAAGATTGTCTTCACTGGTCGTGGTTTCAGAGGATCAAAGACTTCACCATCTTTACCCATTTCAAGCAGGAAATCTGGTTTCTTGACATACCCACATCCTCCATTTGCTTTAAAGAAACCATGGAGTAGCCAAAGGTGCTTTCCATACCCCTGGAAAAAAGCATCAACAAATTTGTGTTATAATAACATCTGAAAACCAATTTAGTAGACATAGAAGTGAGCTTCAAATGTTGCAAATATCTCACAGAAAAATCAAAATCCATCTGACACATTTGCATTGGAATGGAACCCAGCATAAAATAGTAAATTGCAATAATCAAGATGCTCCATCTAGCAAGACTTACCGAAAAATGAAACAGTAGATGCTGTTTACCTGCATGTTGAGAGCCACCATTTGAGCTCCGTGTGTCCAACCCAGAATTGGGCTGTAATTTGAGGAATCCACTCGCATGCCAGAAGGATAAACTCGAACAATATTCCTCTGTGTAAACCTGTCCAGTTTGGTAATCAGAATTTTGAGTTCTTCTGTGCAAGTTCTTAAATCTCACACCTCACAAAGTACTCAGAAGTCTTGAGATTCAAAGCTACAATTTTTTCAAGTTCTGCCATCCAAGTTCTTAAACCTCACCGAGAGCCTAGAAGTCTTGAGATTCAAAGCTACAATTTGTCCGAGATCTGCGATCCAAGTTCTTAAGTCTCAAGTTTCACCAAGTACAAACTCAGAAGTCTTGAGATTTAAAGCTACAATTTAGTCAAGTTCTGCTATGCAATTTCTTGAGTCTTGTCAAGGAAGTTTTGGGAATCAAAGCTACAAACTGTTTTGAGTTGCACGATGCAATTTTCTGCAATGTTAAGGCTCATTAAGTAACAAAGTTTGGAGATTCAAAGCTACAATCTGTTTGAGTTTTTCCATGTAATTTCCAAAATCCATCAAGTAAGGAGGTTTTTGAGATTCAAAGCTACAATATGTCTGTTATGGGTTTTATCCAGCAACTAGGATTACAGATTTTTTAGGGTTAAGGATTTTTGTGATTTCAGATTGTGGCACCATCTGAGTCAAGGTGCTTCAGCTCATCCTCTGTTAGAACAGCTTGGAGGATCATCTTTCCATGCCTACAAGCTTTTGGTTCAAATTAGTTTGAGACAGATCAATAATCTAACTGAGCTGAACTGATTGACTACAAGATTGATTCTGCAACAAGAGTTTGAATCAACTGTTCAAGAACATGGAAACGTTGCAATTGCTGATCTAGAATCTAGATACAGTGTGATGTAGAAAAACCAATGAGGTCAAATATCAAATTGCAGAGTGGATCTGGAATGGGTGTTCTCACTTGACAAGAAGCTCAGGAGATTCCTCAACCACTTTCTCCAATTGTGGTTCACTAAGACTGATTCGCTTCACTGTTTTGCCAACCACCAACACTTCCTTGAACGAAGAGCCTGACATTTTCCCAGCTGGGATGCTGATTATGCCCGCATACTTGGGATGAAGAGGTTTGTCAGCTGCTTGATTTTCCCCTACTGATGCTGCTGCTCCAGCAATGTCATGAGCCACATGCTCATGCTTTTCCTCAGGCACTGATGAAGATCCCTGTGAAAAGGTTCATGTGAACATTTTTCCTCAGGTTGATTAACGAACACTCTTGCCAAGAGAAAAACAAAAAAACACAAACACAAACTGCAACAATCTCTTGAGCAGTCTTTACATTTGTAAGATTCTATGTTGCTCTCCAATTGCTCTCCTATACCTGCTTCTTTCTGAGCATTATCCAAAAGATGTGTTGGAGCCCATTGTGTACCCATTCCATTTTTACCTTCTTCCCCATGTGAAGTTTTGCAATTTCTGCACTCAGAATATGATGTTTCACTTTGGCTTGTGTTTTCTCTCCATCCTCATCTTCCTTTGGTGGTTTGGTTGAGATAAGAATCTGCCCCTTCAATATCTCCGGAGCTGGAAATTCCTCCAAATCTTCAAGTGCATGAGCAGAAGGACAGAACAGCAGATTTGCCAAAACCCGCTCAATTATCTGCTTCCAAAGGAATCACACCCCCAAATCTTCTGGATATCAGCCCCCCCTGATTGCATTTCTACATCTCAATCTCTGGAACCCAAAACCCTAAATCTTATCTCAAGCACCCCATGAAAGCATGACAACCTGAAGGAAGGAAAACTGGGGGACTAGGGAGAGACAGGTAAGGGATGGTATGCTTGTGCCACGATTTCACCTCTGCAGCTTTTCCTTGCAATTTTGTGGTAAGATGATCCTCAAGTGTGATCACAACTGGGTATTCTGATGCAGAGAATGCATTCTCCTTGATGGCCACAATACACTTCTCGAAGTCCACTGGATCAGTCAAAGTCCTGTGACAACCTCAAGAAAAAATTGCAATTTGAGAGAGACCAACAGAGAGAGTGAGAGCATGTGTATGTGAGAGAGAGTCACAGAGACTGAGAGAGAGAGAGAGATGGAGTTAGGGGCAGCAGGCTACATGTGTCAGGTGATGAGGTTGCAGTCAGATCATGAGGCTAGATAAGAGGACATAATTGTGACAAAGAGCTGCAACCAACCTACTTGCCATGGAGAACTTCGATGTTTTCCTTGTCTGTAGTAGGCCACAAATCAAGCTCAATGACCCGGACTCCACGCCGCAGTGCATCAATGATGGGGACCACACTGCAGTCGCTGTTGAGCTGATTCCCAGTGAGATACGAATTGTGACCAGTGTAGATGTAGTAGTGAGACACAGGTTGTGTCATGTCTTGATGAACCTGCAAGATACAACACCCAGAAATATCCCACCCCCCATACAGAAAACACAAATCCGATGAGAAAAGTTGCACAGAAATTTAACCAAAAACATTGATCCTGATTACCAAACCCTGCAACCACAAGCTGGGACACAGCTTGAGCTCGCATTACATCTGAGCACAATTAGGAGATTTGAGAGATCCAGGGTGCAAAGAAAAAGAGATTTACAGCAGAATAGAGGGCTGCATTCAGAGAAGCATTGCACAACAATTGGAAGAAATCATCAATCTTCAACTCTTGGCTATGGATCAGCTGCTGCTGCTGATTCTGCTGCAGCACTAACTGCTCTGCCTCCTGTAAAGTAGCCTTCAACTCCCCTTGTTCTTTGTGAAGAAACTCTAGCAGCTTGCTTACATCCATTTTGCCATCCTCATGAGCATACCTACTGAACACTTCCTGGACTTCCTTTGGTATTGGTACTGGGTCCATGATGATTTACTACTGCAACATAAACAAAAAAGAGAAGTTCTTGCTCCTCTGATCCAAATCCTCCTCCTAAAAATCTCTTATGTGTGTGGGTGTGTGTGTGTGTGTGTCTCTCTCTCTCTCTCTCTCTGGAGTGTCTCTTCTTCTCACAAAACTTCTTACAAAATGTTTCTTGAACCAAAATCAAAACACATGACAATACACCCACTAGAAAATTGCTGCCACACAAAACATACTAGTAGAAAAGCTGTAAACTAAAAATACCTCAAATCATGAGTTGCTTCTTGCTATTTTCTCATGTGCTCATGTGAAAGAATAAAGAGTGAACAAAACTTCGGACTTTGTCTCCAGTACTTTTTCTACAATTAAAGGCCTAGACCCCCTCATGGACTTTAGACATCACCCACCTACTTTGCAGCTTGATGTTTTGCCATCTGGAAAGCAAAGCAATTACTTCTTATAGATATTCACTGGAAGGAAGCCGAGTCTTGCCAGATTTCTCAATGTTTGATTACAAGTGTCCTTGGATGTCATAAGTTATAACAGACTAGGATCCTGCAGCTTCCAGGCCAATGTATTTTTTTGTCAATTCAGCTGATGTAGGTTAATATTGAAAGATTTAAACAAGTTTCGAACTTCATAACTTGTCAAATGGATCTATAGCCGAATGTGATTAAATTTTCTTATGGATGATTACCATTTGAGCAACACCCATGTGGATCTATAGCCAAATGATTAAATTTTCTTATGGGTGATTACCATTTGAGCAACACCCATGTGGATCTATAGCCAAATGTGATTAAATTTTCTTATGGATGATTACCATTTGAGCAACACCCATGTGGATCTATAGCCAAATGTGATTAAATCTTCTTATGGATGATTACCATTTGAGCAACACCCATGATCCACAGCAAGATTTAACCAAAATTTGGCTACAAGCTACATATGAAAATAAGAAAATTTAAACAGCCATGTATAATTTTTTGGCTATCTATTTGAACAGCGTGTAAAAAATTCTGGCAATTGCTCCGCATCTTCTAGGAGCTATGAAAGCATTTGCTAGATGAAAGCAATTAAGCTATTAAGCTATGAAATTTTTTTGGGTCAAATTCTGGCTACTTAAAATCTGGAAAAAGCTCTTGATCCTAGCACTATAAACTTTTAATATAGCTTTTTGGCTATAGATAACAAGCTAAAAAAAGGCTGCTCTATATTTAGTTAGTAGCTTTATTTGATCGCTAGCACTGAGCAGGGACCCACATCGTCTATCACCGACAATTGTGTTATGATGATGATCTTCGTTTCAGACTTTTTTATTTATTGGCGAAATTCAAAAACTCGAAAATCAGTTGATTTTGAAGTTTTCCAATCGCCAAAAGTGAGGAAAAAAAAAAGGGTAGTACAAATATTGGCAGCAGATGTCTACACTTGGGTTCTTGATGCGTAGCTAAAATATAGAAAGATGATAAAGGATTTTGTATTTCATATCTGGTTTATAGCCAGAATTTGGCTAAATATATTACCAGAGACGACTATTGTCACTTTTAATACATCTGGCTATGGATGATAGCCACTTTGGCTATAAACAAATATTCTTTTTAAAAAAAAACACTTCTTCTTTTGTATAAGATTCTAGATACTGGATTGGAATCTTGGATTGATGGTATCTTTCTGTGTGTATTTTCTTTTTTTCTTTTTTGTCTTTTTGGAATTGTTTTATGTAGCCTAAGTGTTGGTCATCTATAGCAAGATGTTTAAAAAAATAAAATCTCACTCATCCTTAAGGAAGATTTAGCCAAATCTGGCTATGAACCAAATATGAAGTGCAAATCTTTAATGATTGAATAGCCCAGACTATTCTATATATTCCAGGAAATGCCAAATGCCAATACCCATTTGAATTTTATTTTTAAAAACGATATACCCACTAGTATGCAATAATTGGTTGGTATAAGTATATAGCAAGTTTTTTTTTTCCCATTCCTATAAAATAAATCGAATCTAGAATTCACATTTAACATGAAACATTACAACATAGCAAACAACATTGAAAATTTTGAGTTTCAATAAAAACATTTGTAATATAGTGAAGGAAACACAACATCATTATCTTGAGTTTGATCATGAAGGCAAGTGATTTTTTTAAAAAATAGTTAAAAAACACGTTGCATTGAATAAGGAATGAAACTCAAATTATCACAAAATTTAATGTAATTTGAGTTTCTTTAATTTAATTTAATTTTTCTTGAGCACATTCACTAGTCCTATGCTTACTAGTACGATAATTATTTCAAATCTTGTGCATTAGATATTATGGTATTGAGTTTCAACCATGATTCAGTAAAATTTCTTCATTTTGCAACTAGTAAAGTTTGAAGTTGAAATAGGGGGTAGGGGTGAAAGGAGGGCCCAAAGGAAAGATCACTTTATGGATTTTTAAAATATGTTCAATGTTTGTATTGCTTGCACATCCAACAAAAAAGGCCAAAGAGATGCACCAATTTTTTGCCTCAAATGCAAGTGCGAAGAAAAAACACAAGAAATTGAAATTTTACATAATTGTCCAATGTCAACTCAAAAAACAATTTGTACAAAATCAATGAATCATAAAGATTCAATATTTAACTTCTAAAATTGTGGTTGTGGGAGTTGCACATGAACAATGAAGATCCAAAATGTAGTTTGTAGGGTACATAATGGTGACAAAAGTAACATAAGAGACAAAAAAAAAATGTTGAAATTACACATTTGTTTGATGCCACTTTAGAAAATTTATGCCTAGAAATGAACCAACATGAATCATGAAAATTCATAACCTAACTTACATAATTGAAATCCCATGGATGGTGTGAGTTTTATATCACAATGAACATCGAAGAAAATAGTACTATGTGCAAACATTCTACAAGTTCCAATTTGTTGCCTTACATTGCCATGCTTTTTCTTTCTTCAAAAGTAACACTAGATTATTACACATAATAAGTCCTTAGAAAAACCATTCTTTGGAAGTTCATCTTTGTGCTCTTCTAAGATTTGCATTTTCAACTACAAAAACTTTATTGACACCTTCATTTTTCATAAAGTATAGTCGTACATAACATAATCGAGGATATGACAAATTTTTAGAAAAATTCTCAAAAATCCTTCTCTTGGATTCACCAGGCCATACGTGGCTGTCAATCTCAATCTGGGCACTTCATTTTGAGAATGTCCCCCACCCTCTTGGGCCTTCTTCTTTATCCATAATTTGATTGTGGATGAACCTGAGCTGTGTAAAGTAGCTTTGAAGTTGCTGCAAGTATGGACGGTCGAACCTTTTCTTCTTTCTTTTCTGAACTTGCCACCCAGAATCTGGTGCCCCATGGATCCATCCATTATTGGCCCGTGGCGTTGTTTGAAGTTTGAACCAGCCTCTTCTGTTTACTGGAGAAAAATTTATCCAGAAAGCCAAATTTAGAACACAAAATTTGAAATTGAAGTCATTTTGGAGGGTTTCTCAATCGTCAGAAGTGGGAACAAAGAGTTGAAGTAGCTAGATTTCATATTTCGATTTTCAATGTGTAAACATAAGTATAAGAAGTTGATTAAAGATTTGTAATTCATTATCTGGTTTATAGTCAGATTTAGCTAAATCACCAATTTTTAGCTATGATCACAATTTTTCCTACATCTTTGAATTAATGATCGCCACTTTAGGCTTACATCAAAGACAAAAATTCCTACAAGAATGCCACTGGCACTTGTTTCTCCAAGTTTTCCAGGAATGTGCAAGTCCCAGCTTCCATAGTATAAATCCCGTCTTCACCAGCTCAGCTCATCGACTTCCAGTCTTCTGGAGATCGATCCACTGATCTCTCTGAGTCTTCACCAGCTCATAACTCCAGCCTTCTGCAGATCGATCCACTCTTGACAAGTGGGACACACGTAGCGGGGGAGGGGGAGAATTTTGGCAGAAACTTAGATTAGAATAATAACAATACATGAAAAAAATGCATTTCTAGATTTTAACAAATCTGTCAGTGTAGGAACGATAATTAAGCTCAACAGGATTTCATGGAACACCATCATGAAAGCATCAAAAAGAAAGAAGATGAACAAGAATCACCACACAAGCATCTCGCGGCACTCTTATCACATCTGCAGGCTCCTTTGTCAGCTTGTAAATATATATCATTATTGATCTTTCTTGTCTAGGAATTCTACTTTTTTTGTTTTTTTTGGGCTGGCTATGTATAGCCAAAAGATTACATTGAAAATTCAGAAATGCTAAAATAAAGTTGTTTTTTGAGATTTTTCAATGGATAGCATTCGACCAAAGAAAGAAAGAAAGACCAAAATTTACCAAAAATGGCCAAATTTCTATCATGGTCCAAGTATGTAGCCAAAAATAAAAACATAGAAGAATATTATTTAAAAAGTTCTACTTTCATATTTAGCTTGTGGCCAGATTTATTTAGAAATTCTAGAGTCCAGAAGGCCCTTGTGACGGAGGAAGGCATTTACTGATATAATTGCTTGTCTAGAAACACTAGAATTTCTTAGGATAGGTCGGTGATCAAGACTTTTTCGCATCGTGGGAAAAAAACACTTCATATTTTGAGCTAACTACTTAGTTTGTAAGCAAGTGTAAAGCAAAGTTTTGTCATTTTTTTTTTCATGTTCATGTTTGCATCCAACGTGCTCTCATTTCAAAGTAGAATAAAGTGATTCCACAAAGGTCAGGTTTTTTTTCAACAATGCTTTGTCTTGATATTTTAAAACTCAAAATTTGTTGTGTTAAAAGACGAAGTATATAAATGGCTTGATATTTCATGTGGATGAAATGATGTCAATGAGATGTTCATTGTTGATATAATTACCTATCTTATTGTATATTTCATGTGTGTTATGTGTGTGTTCTTATGTTGATGCTTATAACAATTATTATTAATACACATTCAACACATAATTCAAAAAATAATATAAATCAAACAAATCGAGTGCCATTTGTTTTTTGCATAAAAGATTAAAAAACCTTCAATAACAAAACAAGTGTGTGTTTTGAAATTTAAAACCATTTTTGATGATTTAAAATCACACAACTTGGGATTATGTTTCATACATTAAATATTTTGAATCTTGTTCACATTCAAATCAATTTCAACCTGATTTATCTCAAAGAACTAAAATATAAATATGTAACCTAAAAAAAACTCTTTGGCAATTACATGATGTGTATGAATGCTGAACTTAATTATTGGATATCCCAAGTGGATAACACTAGTGTTGTTACATGGTTTCAAGTTGATTTTTATGTTAATTTCCAATTCCACGACTTTCAAAGAATCAATATTTGATTCAAAGGCAATTGTTTTCAAAGCTCTAAGGAATTCAACTTCCAAGTTGTCAATTAAAAGAAAATTCAATTATAAAAAAACTTAATTCTATAAAAAGAAAAGGAAGCAAAATTTTAAAATAATTTAATGATGAAAATAATTTTAAATCCAATGACTTTTGCTTTGTTATTTTAAAATTGCAAATTGTTTAATGTTCACACCACCATGCCTTGTCAAAGGCTTTGTGATAACATGGAAAGTGCAACAAAGGGCCCTAAAGTTTGGGACAATTAAGGTGTGATCACAAAACAAAACAAATAAAATTAAACAAAAATTGATCTTAACACAATAACCGCCTTTATAATCATGCTCATGTTTTTTTAGTCACATTTTTGTTTGTGTCACATATTTTTTGGTAACCATCCGTTTTAGTAAGAAACACCATCTTTTAGAATCGTTATCACACTTGTTAGTAGCACAAAATATTTATAAAACTTTCTTTGTAAATGTAACTATAATGCAAGAACTCTTAGACAAATATTGTAAATTATAGTTTCATTTGGCATTGTTAATGTTGTTATGTGTTAAGTTGTGCAAACCAACAACAATGAATCCAATGGAACAGAAAATAAATACAAACAAGCAAAAAATGTGCAAACTTGTCAAGAAAACAAAAATTTTAATTAAAAAAATCTAGTTGACAAGATACACAAACTAATAATTAAAGAGCTCAAACTCAATATAAATCATAACATTAAAATGGCAAAAAAGCACAACCTTCTTCAAGTCTAATTATGCACAATAAAGCCTAGAATGAGCTATGTAAGAAATTTAAACAATTGGCAAATTTACTCCACCATAAAACAATTGTTTACAAATTTTTTACCCTTAGTCACAATCTTGTAAGGGTTTATACATAATGTGATTATACATGTTTAAATCACAATTCATTACTATCACAAAAAAAGAAGCGGTCACCAAGGGGATGATTATAAAAGGTGTTTATTGTAGATGTATAGTCACAAGCTAAGGTTATCCCCCAAGGGTACACTTAACTTAAAGTTTAAGATCTACATGTGTCAAATGACCATTTAAGGGGTATCAGATAATTGTCCAACTTATTTTTTATCACTTTATCATTATATATATATTTTAAATATATACATATTAAAGTCACTCTACATTAATTATAATTTAATATTTTTAGATCATTACATACTTTATATTATAATTAGATTGATTATTTAATAAAATGTACTCTATTTTTAACTAATTAGTTTATAATTTTCACCTAACAACTAATATGTTGCACCCTATATTTTTACTTATATATATATATTTAGCTATGTTTTAAACTAGTGTCTTCTGGGGGTTATTTGACCAATTTAGATTTTGTATGACAACTACAATTTTGTTGCAGAATGGGTCTTAGACTTTTTGATAACCGGTGGTCATATATAAAATCTGACCTTATTTGATTTTTTGAGAACACTAGTTACACATGCAAGAACCACCTGGATAACCATCGGTTACTTGCTAGCATGTCTAATAACCTCCTAACAACCGGATAACATGATGCAAAAGAGTGATGAAGTAGTCAGGTGCCATGACAAGGAAAAGGTGTCATAAAGTTTAAGTCCTTATACTAAAGAGGGGGATCAATGTTGAAACTCTCAACAGCTCAAGAAAAGAAGCAATGCGACCCTAAAGGAGAGGGAAAGAAAACTAGAGGATGCCTACTTTTTGCACAACACCAAAACAAGACTTTGTGCAACTAAGACTCTTTTTAGTGCTTTTGGTGTCAAATATATGTATTGCCTTTGTTTTTCTTTTCCAAATTGTGAGGCATCATTTGCTAAGGGCAAAAGCACCAAATTCCATTTTATGTTTTGAAGTTGGAAACATGCCTAGGTTGAAAATAGTTTGGCGATGGGTGACCTCCCAAAGTAACAATGCCATAGAGACATTCAAAACACCATCTATGAAAAAGAACAATACCTTCGCCAGCCCCAGGGGAAGAAATTCTCAATCATGCCAAAACATACCTCATGTACATCCCATTCAAACCTGCAATTCTAACATCTATGTGCTTGTAGCATTAGAGTAGAGCTCCTTGTTTTGATCACCAACCTCAAATGGTTTCTTCCTTCAAAGGTTCTGATGGGTAAGATTAAGGTTTTTTCTCTAGCCCTTAACTTGGCCACCATATACAACAAACTTAATCTCAAAGATCTAATTCCCGACCTTAATGACCTAACCATGGAACATCCTTTGCCTCCTTCCAAAATTTCCCGTTTGCTTTTCTATTTCCAAGGGACATATTCATGAGGATTTGATATTGTTAATGTGCTTCTTTGGTGATTAATTGGGTCCTACATGTATACTACACCACATTTATATGAGCCATCCACAATAGCTTTCACTGGGTTTTATGATCAAGTTTGCTAATTTAATTTTACAATCTGATCTCTGTTATGCCACTTTGTGCAAGATGGCCAGCATCATTGCAGCATTTCTTAGTGAGACGCAACTAAGCCTGTTTTTCCAGTTATTGCCCTTTTGCATAGTTACAACTTACAACTCCTTCCCTCAAATTGTATTTTCAAGAGAAATGCTTTAAAGTTTAATCCACTTGTTACTGTCCAAATCTGAAGTTTGAAATGTTACCAAGACTATGAATTGGCTATCCAAAACATTAAGTCAACTTGAGATTGACCTTTGTTATTATAAGTTTGGTTAATATACACCCAAGTTTGACAAATTTAAGAGATTAACATTTAATAATTTACATTTAAATTTGCAAGGGAAAGAAGTTTGACCATTGAAAAAAGTACCTATTTTGTGAACAAACTGGCAAACATAACATACCATTCCACACTAACCTTCAAGTGGCAGCTAACAGCTTTCTTCAATAAACAGCTTCATTCTCTTCTCCATGAACCTCCACTTTGTCTGAATCATCGAGAAATGGGTTTGTGCCATCCAGTTCTTTTGCACTCCAAACCTCGTTTGCAATCTCAGCATGTGGATTATCACCATCATGGTCTGTAAGTGTTGTTGTCTCTTCACCATCTTTCACATTCAAGCAACAGCATCAAAAAATGTACAACATTGTTCTTCATAAGATTGAACATGGTTTTAAAGTGTGAGTGCCCCAAAATTCTGAACACTTCATCACTATGACAGTTTCCAAAGAAGCATGATAAAACGACCAGCTGATTTTCATCAGGGTTGCCTTCTGAATCTGTACACTACAAAACAGCATGTAATAACACATTGCAGTATTCTAATAATACTATGTACCAAAGATTCCAACAAAGAGCAAAGTCTTTATACCCAACACATCTTTCTTTTTGAGAAATTCTCTAGAGGCATAGTCAAGAGCCCTAACCTCTTGATTTCCCATCCTGCATTCCAAACTGGAGCTCTGATGTGGCACCCCCGATTGTCTGCCCTGATTCTACTGAATCCCGGAATGGTTCCTCTGTATCACTGATCTGCTTTGCGGCATCTTGCTTTACACTTTCCAGAAATTTCTCCCTTCCATCTTGCTGCACACTTAAGATCAGAAGCAACTTAGGGACTTGTCTCTGAACCCACACAAAAGAATTGGTAGCCTACAATTACAAACCAATATCTTCAAATACAAAACCTTGACCAGAAAATCTGTCTTAATCTGTAATTAGCATTCCAGAAATGACTGCCACATTTATGTAGAAGCTAGAATCCACTACCTTTCTCCAGGTATTAGATAAGGAAATGAGAAAGACAAATCAACTGTTCATCCAAACCTCAAACTATTATTTGGAGCTAACCTCAGATTTAGCAGAAGGCAAGTGCAGTCCTCGCTCTGCGAACCTGTTGCCTCCTCCCTTTAAGCTCCCAATGCCCATACACCTCACTCCTCCAAATTCTGAGCTCCCAATTCTACAAGACTTTGAGCACATTAATGGTCCTTCTCTCTTAACTCTTGATGAATCCTCAGAGTATGCTGTGGGAATGGATCCTTCGATACTCTTCAACAGACTGAATGCCTGTATTTGCACACTGAATTTTTCACCCTGCTTTCTGGGTTGAGGAAAACCATTCCTTGTGAAGCTGGGGACTTTGGTTGCTGTCTGCAAACATTGTGAGGAGGAGATGGGTCTAGAAACCAATTGCAGTGCCTGCAGCCCCATTCTCTGTTGCAGTGACACCAATCTGCACACCAATGACTTCGTCCTCATCACTGCAAGAGTTTGTGAAGCAAAATTCCCTGTTCCAAAAGCAAGAAAGCAATGGAGGACTCTCTATTCTCTTCTCTGAATTGGCCGGCTTTCTGCCCCCAACTTCTTCTGGTTTGATCTTTCTTTCAGATTTGAGATAAAGTCTGTGTCACTTACATATCAATACCTTGTTGATTTGCACCATTGATATTTTGCTCATCACTGCCTTTCGAAGGGTTTCAGACCTTCAAAGACTGACTCACTCTATGTTTCAGAAAATTCCTTTGAAACAAGACAAAACCGAACTCTTACCTTGCTGATGCAATTTGCAACTAGTATACCAACCTTCAAAAATAAAATCTTGCCAATTGAATCGACAAAACTGACACTCAATTCTCCCTCTCAAAAGACCCAAGAAGAACCTTCTTTGTGACAAGACAAAACCGAACTCTTACCTTGCTGATGCAATTTGCAACTAGTATACCAACCTTCAAAATTAAAATCTTGCCAATAGAATCGACAAAACTGACACTCAATTCTCCCTCTCAAAAGACCCAAGAAGAACCTTCTTTGTGACTTCACAAGTCCTCCCAGCAACCTCCCCAAGAAGATCTCGTCTCTTCCTCTCCTCTCCTCTCCTCTGTCTGCAGAATGCAGGTATTGAGAGACTTACCTTGGAATTTTTTCTTACTAAGAAAATCCTACACCTCAAAGAGTGAACTATTCTTCTTCCCAAAGCTCTAAATACAACCACAAAAAGCCCAGCAAAAACTGCAACTTTCAACGCCACAAATGCACAAAGAACCACGGCCACGTCGAGAGTTTTTCCCTTCACGTTCTCCAAACGGAAAAAAAAAGAAGAACAAGAAGAAGATGGAAAGTCGGCACACAACTAGTAGAAGCTTCTTCTTTTTCACAAGCAAAAACGATGTCACAACCTCATGAAACCTCACACTGCTTGATCACGCATGCTAAGAGCAGAAAGAATCAGTGTCCTCTTCCCTCCTCCTCACAAACCCAATTGCAAGAACATGGGGAAGTATTTCTTGTAGTCTTGGTTACTATACTACGGAAGTGCTACTGCTGCTGACATGGAAAAGAAGAAGAAGAAGAAGATGATGAGGATGGGATTTTGATCCTGTGAAGAAGAAGAAGAAGAAGATAACTTCGCACGTACAGGACAAGAGCCAACGTAACTCAATTCTCCAAGCAATAAAGAGAGAAAGACTGGGCGATGGATGATGCGAAAGAAAGGACAGGAAGATGATGCACGCGGCGGTGGGGGCGAGGGGCGGCACATTGGCAAGTGACGCAATCGTCAGATTGTTCTGTCCTAAAAGTGAGCAAAACGCCGAATGAGAGGGAGGATCTCCGAGTGTGCCAGCAACAAGCCTTTCTGCACACACACGTACCTTCTTTGGACTAAACTCGTTGTCATTATCTGGACACAAGTGGCAACAGCAACAGCACCAACAGCTTTTTATTTTTCCTGCGAATTTCGAATTCCAGACATGATCTGGATGATCCTAGTCACGCAGAAAGATTGCGCCAAAGAGTTTGTAGCACAGATCCGAACCCTAGAAAAAGATCAACGACCTCTAGCTCCACATGAATCCCTCACTAATCGCCGCACGACAAACCTCGTCTCTCAGGACGCTTGCACTCTCTCGTATCTCTGGTAACAACCTCGTCTCACGCGGCGCTTGCACTCTCTCGTATGTCTGGTAACAACCTCCTCTCACGCGGCGCTTGCGCTCTCTCGTAGGCCTCGAAACAATCTCGTGTCTCACGACGGTTGCATTCTCTCTTTCTCTCTCTCGAAAGAAACCTCGTGTCTCACGATGCTTCCACTCTCTCTCCATCTCTCTCAAATAAGCCTCGTTTTCTCACGACGCTTGCAATCTTGCATACCCTCTCTAAAGTTTGTAACGAGGTTTGCACAAATTGACTCTCAAGTTTCTCTCACTTTGTGAAATTTCTCTCTTCTGTGTGGCCTATTGGGGAATGTTCGCATTTTGGTGAAGCATCTTCTCGTGGAAGTCTGATCCAATTTATGCGGCAATTGATTGTGGAAAATTGTATTATTGGCTCTGAGAAGAATATAGAACATCTCTTTTCGGATCAGACCTCAAAAGGACATTATTTTGCTTACAGATTCAGATTCATTGTGGGTGCTTTGGTGCACTGCATTGCATGGTGTAAGGAGCACTGGCACAAGAAGACACAATGATCCTTTTCCCAAGAGAGATGTCTGTTATGAAATCATGAGGAGGAGGCACGATGATCCTTTTCCAAGAGAGATGTCCGTTATGACATCATGATGTGGAGGTACGATGATTCTTTTACAAAAGAGATGTCTGTAACGAAATCACGAGGAGAAAAGAAGGCACAAATGGTCCTTTTACAAGAGAGATGTCTGTTATGAAATCACGAGGAGAAAAGAAGGCACAAATGGTCCTTTTACAAGAGAGATGTCTGTTATGAAATCACTGAGGAGCAAAGAGGCAACAATGATCTCTTACAAGAGAGATGTCTCTTGTGAAAGCATGAGCATAGAGCACAGAAGGCTCAATGATCCTTTTACAAGAGAAATACATGTTATGAAATCATGAGGAGCAAAGAAGGCACAATGATCTTTGTACAAGAGATGTGTCTGTTATGGAATCATGAGCATAGAGCTGTGGAAGTGGCAATGTCATCCTCGATTTGACTATGTTCATTCCTCTGGGAAACACAAACAACAGTCTTTCCAGCTGATTTTTACAGTGTGTTTGTCCAAAGTCTAGTCTGTTACCTTGAAGGAAAAGGAAAAGGAAAAGGAGACTGTTTTATTTACAGATTCTGTGTGTGCTATGGTGCATTGCATGGTCTAAGGAAGGAGCTCTGGCACAAGAAGGCACAATGATCCATTTGCAAGAGAGATGTTTGTCATTCACAAGGAGCATGGAACTGTGGGGTGGGGTGGTAATTGTTACTGTGTTCATTCATCCTATGTGAAACACAAAGCAACAATTCTTTCAGATGTTTTTTACATATGTTTGTCCAAAGCTCTTGCAGTTCCACCAAGCCAATTTGTACTCTCTGAAGCTACATTGATGTGCTCAATTGCTTGCATTTTGTAATGTCCCCTGTGATTGAAGCTAGGCTCACTCCTTTGCTTTTGTCATGGGCTTATCAATGCAGCTTGCCACTGAGTGAAGCTTTGCATATAATCTGAAGCCGAATATATTATCTCTTCTTGCTCTGGTGCCCAGAAGTCTGGAAATTTTTGCTACCATGCCAGAACCTTCTTCATTGTTAAACTGCACAGGTACTGCTAGATTGTATGACATCAAATTTGTGCGAAACTTGATTCTGCAAACTTGCACAAAATTGATGGAGACAAACAATGAGAGCAACAGCATTCAAGGTACAAATAGAATCACAGTTATTCTAGTCTACCAATTTTCAAATTGCATTTAGCAGAGGCCTGAAAATTGTTCTGTAGTAGCCATTGTCATCGCTCACAATGGACTTCTGGCACACAAAGTTACTGAAGCTTGTCAGAAGCTCCCCAAGCAAGGGAGTTGAAAGACAATGGTGTGCAGGTTGGTGACACACAAGTGATGATGATGGGCACCATGAAGTCCGTCAAAGCCATGCTGAATCACATGCTGAGAAATAGCTGGGCAGCTTGGTGACACACAAGTGATGATGATCAGCACTGTGGAAGTCTATCACATCCATGCTGGATCACATGAGAGATACCTGTGACCACATCTTTGGAGCTTCATCTCTCCCCTCTGAGGAAAGCAGAGACCCCAACCGTCAGATAATCTCCCCGGAAGAAGCAACTGGAATATCTGCACTCAGGGACATTGCCAAGGGCCTGAAGACTGTCCTAAACAGTTCAGGTTTCAAAAAGGCTGCTTATGAAGCTCAGTGCAATGTGCCCAAAAGTAGTAAGATCTGGGCAATTGCTTTCTGCAACAAATGTGGCAGAAGCTTCCTCAGTGCTCCAAGCATGTGAAGAACTTCAACTGCACCTCTATTGTCAGGGGAGTCAGCAATCGCTAATTTCCCTTCCCACCAGATAGAAACTTAGATACTTTGGCCAAGAACCGTTTCCAATAGATATTAAGATTTCTCCAACTTTCTCTTCAGATTTCGGCAATCTTGTGGGTGACTGTATGCATCCGCACAACGGCGGCATTCCACTCACGAATAGTGTCAACACATTCCTGCCGCTCCAGCTTTCAAGATTTTAGGTTGTCGGGGTTCTGGAGGGTTTTCCGGCAATTGCAAGCGGGTGAATTCTCAGGATGAGGTTCAATCTGGGATTGCCCGACTGAGAAATGCACAGGTGGTGGTGGGAGAGAGATTGGAGTTGGGTCGACTTCGGATGCTCGAGAGGGATTGAATTTGTGTCCAGTTTGGATGCTCGAGAGGGATTTGCATCTGGGTCTATTTCGGATTCTCTTCTCGCTTTTGTTTGCCGACAATTCTTGACCTGATTAGAGTGATATCTTCCGAAGCAAATCGAATGATTGGACACAATCTATGCAAGATGCAAGACCTCATCGAGTTGGCCTCTATGTGATCAAATGTACATGATTTATTACGAAGTTCCTGGAGGTCAGAGAAAGAACCAGTGCGGGAGTTCTTCTTGGATCCTTCACAATGGTGGGATCACAGATCCGAGAAGGTAACGGAACATCAATCTTGTCAGAGGCTTCACATGTCACTGGAGCCATAGCTCTTGTTGGTGTCAATCTTGTTGTTCTCTCTCTTTCTCTCTCGGTTGCTATCCTGCCATGGTCTAAAGCTTTGGCAGAAATTCTCTTCAGATCCTTTGCACTGGTGGGGGATAGTAGTAGTAGGGCTGGAGAAGGTAAGTAACTGCAATGTGCTTGTGGAAAAATTCTCTTGCTGATGGGGAAGATCAGTGTGGTTTTCTCTGTTCTTATAATAGAATTTTATGCCAGGGATGTGGAGAATCACATGGCTGATCAGTTTGATCTGGATTTCTGGTACCTGGATTTCAAACACAAGAAGACACAGGACGGACTCTGGCTTGACAGCTGAGGAAACCTGCCATTGGTGGTAGCAGAGGTGGCTGCAATGGCACCAGGCACACTTCAGTTGAACATTTTTGCATGGAATAAGAAGCTTACAAAATATGTGAATCATGGGCAACCTGAGAAGGTGATCCAGCTCTTCTGATAAATGCAACGAGAATGAATGAGTCCTGACATATTCACTTTTTTTCAGGTGATAAATGCATGTGCTGGTTTGGGAGCACTCAAAAATAGCAGGCATGCTCATCAACGGATCATTGAAAGTGGTTTTGAGTCTGATGTCTTTGTGGGGTGTAGCCTCTTTGACATGTATTCAAAATGTGCGGGCATCGACAATGCTTGGAGAGTGTTCAACAAGATGCCACCACACAATGTGGTCACTTGGAATGCCATGATATTGAGACTTGTGACATGTAGGCAAGGATACAAGGCACTTGAGCTATTTTGACAAATGCAACAGGAAACTGTGTGGCCAGACTCTATTACTTTCATGGGGGTGCTGAATGGATGTGCCAGCATAATTTGAACTTGAAGATGGCAGGTGTGTTCATGAGCACATTGTTACGAAGTCAGATATCTTTGTGGAAAATAGCCTTATTGCCGTGTATATGAAATGTGAGAGCATGGAGGATGTATGCAAAATGAGGGAGCATTTCAAAATGTGGTCTCTTGGAATGCCAAATTTGGAGGATGTGCCATGCATGGGCATGGTAAGGAAGCTCTTAAACGATACGATTGGATGTGGGGAGAAGGTGTACAGTGAGATGATGTTACTTTTGTTTGTCTTCTGTCAGTTTGTAGCCATGCAGGTTTGGTGGATGATGGCATGCACGGCTAATGAAAGTGTTGCAATGGCAGACAAAGGAAACAGATGTGAACAAACTCCTGGATTGAAGTGAATAACAAGGTGCATACATTGGTAGTAGATGATCAGGACCACTCTCAGGTGACTTCAATCATGCAGAATTGAAGAGACTGTCAGGGCTCATGCATGATACAGGGTGCATGCCACACACTAAATTAGTGCTGCATGATGTGGAAGAAGAAGATGAAGAAGAAGGGTGCTTCATTTGTTTCACCATTGCAAGAAATTGGCTATAACACTGGCTCATGAAACACAACTCCTGGTACTCCACTCCAACCAATCCAGGATTCATGCCCCCACAAGTAGGCTGACAAGTCTTTGTGGTTTATTATTGACTGTTAAATGGGGAAGAGCTCTGGCAATTTGGAGTTCATGAAAACTCATGCTGTCAGGAAAGGTTGTAACATGCTTGGCAGATTCAAAACCCGTTCAATCCAAAATATAGTGGAACTATACCAGATTTGAAATTGATTTGGAAGAATAATGGCATCCCTGGCTTTGGCAAAGGCAATGGCACCAGCTTTGCATGAATTGTCCTTAACCCTGCAGTGAAGTTTTACAGTTATGAGCAGGCATCTAGCTGTGTGCACTCCCTGACATGCTGTAACAGTTGCATACAGAATGGGATGTCAAGGTGGGAGGCAGAGTGTGAGCAATTGGGTTTTCCGGCCCACAACTATGTACAACTGCAGTGACAGAAGTACAGTATGATAGCTAAAATCATCTATTGGCAATGGTGGGAGTAGGGTCAAGAAGGCAATGTATTGGGGTGGAAGTAGCAGAATGTGGCTGTCACTACCTTTATGATAGGATCAAGGGTCTGATCATTTCATCCTATTGCATGATCTTGCAATGCAATCTTGTGGGCTTATTAACAGCAAAAGACCAAGGTGAGTGTTTTATGTGCCCATTCTTCAGTGCAACACTTAGCTAATACAGGAGCACAAATAGATCCATTTGTTACCCTAAATGGTTTGTGTTAATATCAGATCTGTTGATGACAGTTGTGAGCAGGCTCTGTTGTGAGCTACCTTCTGTCATTTGTGAGTGTAGGCCAAAATATCTGCAATATTCAAGAATTGCAATTCTCTTTGGTGCTTCAATATTATGCTAAATGGTCTCTGCAGTATAAACTGGTTGTTATTGTTTTTCCTGTGCACCTAGAAAATGTACCCCACTTTTATGTCTTCGTGCTGGGGCTTGTGCTGGGATTATTTCCAGGTGTTGCAGTAGAGTTAATTTGGACCTTGGTGGTAAGGTTCAGTTTGTGGATGCCAATGCTTGGAAAGGGGGACAAACATTTGACAGGACAACTAGGAGATGTCATCAAAGAATCATCACAAATTGATCTGACCTGGGTTTATCACACAAACTGCAAGATTTATAGATTCAAACAGCTTGCTTCCCTCCTCTTCTTCATGAGAAAGTCTGTGTAACAAACTGCCTAAAATGGAGGTTTATCCTTAGCACTTGCAGACAACAAGTCTTGTCAGTGTGTATGATAGTGATATGAACTTGGAGCATGTGCAGTTTGTTAATCTGGGGTGTAAGAATTTGTGAGATTTCTAATCAAATCAGTTTCTCAGAAAAAACTGTTGTATTTGGACCTTGATTCATGCCTTCTTCTGATTGGACTTTTGTGCAGAGGCAACAGACATTGTAAGCTTCTGATACTGAAAAAAGGATCCACTTCCTCTAGACCATTATTGCAGGACTGCACATGATACAATCTCGGGCTTTCGTGTCTGGACACCTGATCATCTGCCTCATCTTTGAATCGATACTGCAGAATTCACCAGAACAAAAGACCACTTTTGGTTTGCTGTTGCTCACTTATCAAGGTTTTGTGACTATAGTCCGGTCATGTGCAGACTTTGTGAACTTTTGACATTACCTCTAGGAATGTGGCTTGAACCAAACCTCAGAAGCAAACCTCTTTTTCCTTCTGCAATGCCTACCAAAGATTGAAACCTGAAAGCAAATGCTCGCAATTTGTCCAACTCATCGCCAACATGCGCAACAGAGTGATGAAGGATCGGACAAGGCACCGTGGAACAATGAAATGAAATATTGTCTTGCTTCTGCTTGTTGGAAACTGCTGCTGATGCACACACTTCTTGTTGGTATATCCGATCCTTGGCCGCAGATCGTTCAAAGACAAACGAAAAGTGCCAAGATGAAGATGCCAGAGGAAGGTCGAATTTGCATCGATGACAGACCACGGCCGAAGAACCGCATAGACTGGCTCATGAGGCTGTCAATCTGACAAGCGGCAGTATAAGACTTTGCAGCAGAGATCGCTGGCCGCAACACAAAAATTATCACCCTCTGCACACACAATCCCCCTCCTGTCTGCGTCATCAATGAGTTCCGTGCGGGCATCTGTGGAAGAGAATGGCACGTCCACTGGTGTGTTCTTCGAACCTACGATTCCATTCTTCAAAAATTGAACAGGCTCTCGTTGGACAGAGGGTTTCATATCGATCTAGAACGGAGCTGCTGGTCGAGCTGCAACAAGGAGTGATGAGACGGAGAGAGTCACAATACACACTCAGTCAAATCCTGACTCATATCACATCTTTTGAGGCGTAACAGGATGCGCGAAAGATTCCAGTCTAAGGCGGCTAGGCAACACATCTTGAGGAGCACTTCTGTTTTGTGAGCAGTGAGTATACTAATGGACCGGTGGGGGGATTGAACTTCACCAAATCAAGGAAGCAGTATGGAAAGAAGTTTGAGTCACTTGGTATCAACTTGTCTGAGCCTTGAGGTATATGTCTAGCAGAATTCACTGTAGTTCTTGGGAGACCTTACCAACAATATAGGTATGTTTCTTTGATTGCATGGTCTGTTTCTTGGGTTCTGTCCCATTTGACTCTGGTAAGAGCATCAATGTGCTTGCTGTGGTGCAGGAGGAGATATTTGCATCATCCTTTGCAGCAGCTGCATACTTGAAATCAATCACTTCCCTTCTGACAAGAAGGCAGAGGCAATATTCTGTCTGGAGATGAACAGCTGAATTTGGGTTCTCCTTCCTGAAAACAAAGGGATGGGAAACAGTTTTAATGGAAATCATTCCAGCTGGGGAATTGGCTCAAACCATTCACTCATTTTTAACATATTATTTCACAGGGGGATTTTGAATGTATACCAAGTCTATTTTGTTGGTGAAGCTGGAATCCAGTTGGAGCTCAGCAAGCTGGCATCAGTTACATTGCAGACCCTGTACTCCTCTCTCCTGCCTGGCCCCACTTATCTTTGCTAATTACTTTAATACGGGTGACTGCACTAGAGAGTGTCTAGTTTTCATCACATGTATCCCTGTGAATTTCTGTTTTCAACTGTTATGGAGGTTGTGCCAACAAGCATAGTCATATTCAAAGGTTTCAATCTCATAGCTGTAGCTGTGTGTGTAAATGGGTTGAGGGACTTCCAGAAAGACGGACATAAAAATAGACCTGGCACCAGTCATTTCATGCAGCATGACCAAGATGAAGATTGTCTGCCCTTTCTCATCTGCCCTCAGGAACATGCATTGTAGGATGCTGTCATAGCATGTGTCAACAATCGTCTGGTGTCTGGTGTTTTGCTCTGACCTCGGGTTATCTGCTGAGCTGCTGAGCTGAGGTTTTATAAACTTCTTCCTAGTGAGAAGAATGGGAATGGTTGGCTTTTTTTGGTTTCTGTTTTACTCTTACAGTGGTGGAAAAAATGGTCCTGGGTGCATGTGGGAGCAGTGGTTGTGGGACTTGAAAGGAACATTGTTTGCTACAATTCAGTGAGTCTATGTGCTCTTTTCTGGCATTTTCAAGTCATATTTGGTTGTTGACTTGTTTTGATGCTCATCATGCAAGTCCGCTTGTTTCATGATCCTAGGCCAGGGATTGGAAGGAGAAAATTACTAGCATGTGCAGGAGAGCACAGTGGTAGTTGCTGGTGAGTGGACAGAGCATGATTTAGGCATAGCATCCCTGTCTCAGAGAGAGTAGATTGTGACAGAACAAAGTTCACTTTACAAGTATTGGACTTGTCTTCTCAGTTTGGCTGTGATAATCTTGACTCGTTATAGGGTTGGATTGTCGGGCAGGTATGCAACTCTCTGTGTGCAGGAGAATCCTGGTTGTTTGTTCATTGTGACCAACTTTGATTCTCTCACTCACTTGACTGATGCCCAAGAATGGCCTGGCAATTATTTTTTCTTATTATACTTCTTCACTTGTTGTGCTCTAACCTCAAACTGAGGTTCCTCTGACATACATATTGTTGACGAGCTTGTGAATAAACACACAGTTGGGTCTCAACTTCTGTAGGTCATTTTGCAAATTGAAGAGTAAATGCTGAATGTGCCTGTGGAGTGTATAAAATTGCAGTCCCAGATAGAGATATCAACTTTGCTTCTTGGGATTTTTGAAATGGAAGAGAGGGAACCAAGGTACTCATGTCAGGGCTAAGGACTGAGAGGGAGGATGAAACAGGAGGGGGAGCCATGGTGGGAGCAATAAAAGGTTCCACAAAGAAAGAGCCACTTGTACTGGGCAAGCCCTCCACATTTATGATTGACTGCTTTGCTTCAGAGTATGACCTCTTTTCTTACTTCCCCACCTCTGTCTCCATGTTTCTTTCTTGATTTTGCACACAGCTTTGTGATCCTAGCAGGTAAAATGACTATACATTGATGCCTGCCTGTCTGCTAATCATGGCCAGCTGACAACTATCTTCTGCATATCTCACCTCTGATCCTTCCTCTCTGTTTGCTTTGGTAATCTTTTGCATTGCTTACTCATAACCTTCTTGGCTGGATCCAGCTGTTGTGGATGCTGTAGAGTATTTATCAAGTATACTGTATTCATGTAACACATTGCATGTGAATGCTGAGACCAATACTTTATCATGACAGATTATTGGTCAACCTGAGAGCATTTGTGGCATCTTCAATGAGAATTCACTCTGGAAAACACATTGACATGCAATTTGAAGTCTTGCACATTAATCTGTACCAACCTTCAGGCTGAAGTTGCAGGATATTATGTAGTGTGTGTCAGGTCTCCTTATGCCCGTGTTGTCTCCTCCTTTTGGAGATTTACAATCAGCACATCAGAGATCTGCATGGTGGGTGATAGGCTGGATACTGATATTCTCTTTGTACAGAACAGTGGCTGCAAAACTCTGCTTGTTCCTTCTTGTACTTCACCACCAACTGTGCTTATGTTTCAGATCCTAAGTATTTCCACTTCTCTGTAGGAATAGGGCTTTACACACACACACACACACACACACACACACACAGATTGTTTCTTTGTCCTGTGTTTGCATGTGGGTTCCCATAGCTGTTCTCTTTGGTGCCTTGTAGGAGTGACAATTCTGGGGACACTCCAAAGCCCCAACAACTTCATCCAAACGGATGCTTACACAACCAGTTATCTGATAAGCAACTAGTAAGTATACCAGGGGATTGGGCTTCCATCAACTCTTTGTGACAAATAATTGTTCAGGCCATGGCTTCACAACCATTTGGGATATTTGCTCAATCAACCAACAAGGCCGTCTAGATGCCAAGTCATATGCAAACCACAGTGTATTTCAAGATGCTTATCAGATAACTGGTGGTGCCTTGAATTCTGCCTATCACCACTACCTGTTCTCTGAAATGTGACGATGTGTGTTCCACAATTTAAGGTTCCAACTCAGTGGCTTTAAGTTCCCCGAGGAGACCAACTAGGTCTTTGAAGTGTAGAACAGGCTTGTGTGGTCAGTGTGGTGGAACTACAGCACCATTGATCAAATGGTGCACAACTGGAGAGGAATATGAAGTTGGTCACTGGAGACTTGCGACTCAGAAAATTTGTGATCTATTCTCTCTCAGGTTTTCCAACTATGATCATTTGCACCTGTTGTGTGCCTGGGCCACCCAGGTATAGATCTCATCATCGATCATTTTGAGTTTTTGGCAAGTACTTTGAAGCATTGTTATATTAGATAAAATCTATGACAAAGATTTATTGGGATTGAGTAGGAATGATACAACTTCTACAAAATAATTTAAATTATCTTGGATTGTATAGTTCATGCTATATGTTCATGCCTTGATATATAGATATTTGTAACTCCACAACAGAGCTAGATCCATGTAGATGATGAATCCAAGCTTGAGTAAAAATCTGCAGCACAGGTAACTGACACCAAATCCATTATGTTATTGTCCTCTGAGGCTTTTAGCAATCAGCAGTGGCTTGGCATGCAATGGCTCTGCCCTGCATGGCAGGCTCAAACAGAATCATAAGAGAAGATGAAATTGTGTAACTTGGTTGGGTACTTTGAATGCAAAAATGAATACGACAAAAATAATTGACAGCCTTGGTGATCTCCAGCTTTCATTCACAAATTGATTCCCAATCCAAGCCAAAATTGCAAAAAATTAGCAAGACTTCCCTCTGGACAGAGCGACACAAAAGGAAGAAAAACAAAGAAATTGAAAGAAAAGGTGCTCAATTTTTTTGCAAAGTCTCTTTCCTCTAGGCAGACTTGGCAACACAGGAAGGAAAACAAGGAGTTCAAGAAACCAAGACAAGGAGAAAAACCACTCACTCAAAATCTTTGCAAAGAATGACCTGCTCTGAAGATTCTGGGAAAACCATTTCAAGAACTAAAAATTTCCCAAAGAAATTTCCCAACTTCAGTTTTGCAAACAAATCTAGGGAAAAGGAAGTTAGGGAACTTCAAGAGATGAAACTGTCGATTTATAAAATTGATCTAATCCATTAAATTCGGACACATGTATGTTTAAATGCGGACAACTGCAATGCACAATCGCTGCTAATTTATTTCCGAAACTCGTCACTGGACATCACGTTTTGACCGTTGGAATTACGAGATCTATTTTTATGGACCCACTATCTCTTACTTTCTTTCTTTCTTTGATTACATCCTGATCTAAGTTTTTGGAGATTAGGAGTTGACAAAACGATTTGTCTTTATGTTTTATCTTCAATGTCAATGCCTACAAAAGTGCATCTGTAGATCAGCTTTCCATCCAGGTTATAGTGCGGCCTTGAATGTTCAGTCAGTCAGAACTCACTTCACTCGTTTAAGTTTTCAATCTGATTTCAGCCTTCGCCTACCAACCCATCCTCAAGACATGTTGAAATTTACTTGATTGCAAGTAGGCTCTGAGGTAGAAGTAGATTTGAAGTCACTGCACTGTCGCAATTGCAGGGATTGCAGCTACGAGCGACTGAGTGTTAGTAGAGCTCTTAAGCGTTTGTATTTGTGGCGTAGAAGACATGATTCCGGTGGTGAAGTCTTTTAGTAGCATCTTAGTTTGGCAATTGTGATTGAGACTAGAAATTTGAGCTTTACAATTGCATGACACTGTGAGAAATTTCACTGAGACCCCTTTTACGGTGTTTTGTCAACTACCCAACAACTTTCCAACTGCTGGAAGGAATTAAATTCTCAGAGTGTATATATACTGCTAGACGCGAGCTCTCCATCGCATTCGCAGTTGCGATCGAGCTCAGTACGGTTGTGTCTTCTTTGCCCAGACTCTCTCGTACAACGCTGTGATATAATCTGGATTTGATCTTTGATTCGCTACTCCAACAGTCCAGCAGTAGTTTCAGTACTTTTCAGAGGGACCTGCAGCGATGGCAGCGAGATTCTTCGGCAAGGGAGTTGTAGCATTGGGTCTGTGCCTGTTCGTTATGATGGCATTGGCAGGTGATCAGGCCAACGCCGCGACGTGCAGCCTCGCTTCGCTGATGCCTTGTCTCCCGGCAGTGGAAGGAGCGTACCCTCGTGCTCCGTCTGCGAGCTGCTGTCGTGTCGTCCAGACAGTGGACAAAAACTCTCTGTGCGCTCAGCTCAAATCTGGAACTTATCCAACGCAAATGATTGAGAATGCGCTGCTGCTCCCAAAGAAGTGCCAGCGTACCAACCTCGCAGGTTTCAGATGCGGTGGTGAGTACCTATGAATTCTTCAAAATCCAGCTTTGCTGAAGCCCAATACAAACCTGTGACATTCAAGAGAAGTTAGAACTCGTGCGCTGCACTATAGTTCTACTGCACATGAGTCGACGTTGGTCCAGATTGTGGGTGCTCGCACAGACCACCGTAGGTCACAATGTATCAGACAGTAATCCATCTTCTTTTTGAATATTTGATTCTTGAAAGTCCTAATTAAGTTCGCATCTCTGATTTCATTTTGTTGACCGGCTTAGACATTATATGATCGGACTTTCTCTAATCTCGTCTTCTAAAGTGCTTGGGTTTCGTGGATTCATGTGCAGCATATACCATTCCACATTAAGCGCATAATTCTCATACATTGGCGGGAACAAAAGAATTGTTCAAGAACTGTGAAACAGTCCGGGAACTGCATCAAGAAAATGCTTCAAGGGATTGATTGAGCTGGCTTAGAGTTCTCTGCATGGTGAGGCTTGAAGCTGTACAGAACTGTGTTTATTGATGTGCTGGAAGATCAATAGATTGTTCCACCTGCATCTATCTACAAATAAAACAGTGCTCACATTCCATCTACTGACTCATGTTGAGATGTGGGTGATGCAAGGAGTTACATACTTCTGTTGTTTGTCGAATTGCAGCTGAAATTCTTCCAGGGCTAGCTAAATCATGATTTGGTGCCTCAAAGTACTGGTCCAAATGACTCTTTTCCATACTATCTAGTCCTGACCAAAGTACTTGACGCCAAGTAAAGATAAGAACCTAATGGAATTTGAATGATATAAAATCACCAAGTACATACGTGATAGCAACTATCTAATCTTTTTAGTTTCATTTTAGATTTGGATATGATCACATCAAGTACCGAATTATGATTGGAGTTGTCCTTCTCATTTGGTGCTACTCATGTTTTTCACCTGGCATGAATATTCTACATGCACACTGATTGATCAGAAACTTGTTGATCAGAAGCTTTTAATAACCTTGTTACCAAATTGTCCACAATGGCTTGAAGTTGAAAATTGAGCTTGAAGCTTGAAATTGAGCAAGATCTTGGGTTTTGGAAGAATAATTTCGAGATAGAATTCTTAACAAGACAACCACTTAATTTTATTTTTCCAGCTCTTCAATCACATAATTCACAGCTTCCTCCCCATGAGTGGTATTTTACTTTTATTTTTATTTTTTTTCAAATTTCTAATGCTGCTTAGTATGCAACAAGCATCTCAAGATGGATCTATCTTTAAAGGAAGGTAGTTTGTTTTGTTTTGTTTTGCTTGCCACATTGAGATCCTCCAAACCATGACACCTCTTTTTGTACTCTTTGGTATTGTTGGAAAGCCCTCCTCACTTGGAACTTCCTTCTGTATTTGGTGAGCAATGACAAAGAAAAAATACACCTCACTCCCATTGACATACATGCTATATTTAAAATGAATGCCAAAGAAAACTTCTAGTTTTTAATTCTAAAAGTATTATCAATAGTATTAAGGTATAATTTTCAGTTTTTCTAGTATCTCACTCTTATTTTCAATCAAATATTTAGAATTATTCTAAATGTATATATATACATGTGTGCGTGTGAGTGTTTGTTTTGAAATTTGAAATTGAGAATAATATAAATTTTGACATGGAAACATTGAACTTGTCTAAAGGATATGATATATTAGTTTATGTAAATTGTCATAAATAATAGAAAAGATGCTGATCAAATAACTATATAATATCTTTCAACACTTTTAAAAATCTTGTATATACGTGTATATACCAGTGGTTAAAAGTAACCTTTTGATATCATAAAAAATTCTCAAATAGGTGGTGCCTATGGTGGTTGTTTTTGCAATTTTCGGACCAACAAGACATGCTCATGAGAGATCTATGGTTGGGAATAAAGAATTGGTGCAAATAGAAGAGTTGTGATCCACACAAATTAAGGACAAAGGCAGAGAACTTGTACCACTTGATATACAAAGACAAGTAAGAGACAAATGATTTTGTCATGACCATTGAAAAGGTACAATTTTTACATACAATTCTCTGCAATTAAAAAATAAAAAATAAATTTGATAACATTCTTTTATCTACCCGAAAGCTAAGGGACAAAAAATAACTTTGCCAAGCATCAATTTCAAAAATCCAAAATGTTGTTTAGGACTTCACAAAGCTTGTGTGAATTCTAATAATTTTCCTAAAACTTGCATATGAATCGGGAAAGGGAAATTACATTAAGCCTATGTCTAGTTTGGACCCAGATTGAAATTAGGATGGTTTGATGTATGAAAATAGTCAAGGGAAATACATAGTTAAACCTTTGCTATTGTATTCTTGTGGGCATAGACCATGTGACTAACCAAGAAGTTAGAAGAGTAAGAGGGCCAATTAGAGGGCCAATTAGAGGGTCAAAGTGAACTAGCACCCACCACTGGATGTCCATTCTAACTCAGTTGTGGATGAACCTCAACTGAGGTTAATATTTGGTTTCACTTGGGTATCCAATTTTGTAAGAAATAGTTTTAATATATACATAGATAGGTAGGAAAATAGGTAATTACTAGGTAACTAGACAGTTTATACATAGGTAAGGGCTGTTTTAACTACCTACCTACTAGCAACCTGCTTGTGGGTTGTTAGTAAATATGTAGTGTAAGAATGCAATCAAGCTAACCACCATGGTTAACTAACGAACTGAAATGTAACAGAACACTGTTTTTTGACCACTTTTCATCCATCATTCATGGTGCGTTGGTGGGTGCTGTTCATTGTGATACAATTAGAGGGACCAATTGCAATATGGAGTTGGCTACTGCCTTCCCAAAGGAACATGCTATTGTGAGACACTATTACATCGCATCTCTCCCTTCAAAAAAATATGCATACCCAAACCTTAACATTTATCCTTTTGAAAATAACATTATCCCAACATGGTATAATGTGCCTATCTTTTTATCATCTACATAGTTGGTTGTCACTTGTAGTTAGAAATGATCTTTTCATCAACAGAAGCATTGTCACTAATAGAAAAAGGCTAAAACATAATTGAATGATTTGTGATTACATGTGAACTAATTGTCATTTACAACTAACATTGGTTACATTTGTGACTAAAAATCACATAACACATTTTTTGGTCACATTTATGACTATGTTACAACTATTTCTATGTTTTCATTCTTCCAATGAGATGATTTTTCATGTTATTTTCCTCTTAGAAGGCCTTCATATGGCCCATTAGTTGCAAAAATGATCAAAAAATGATAATCAATACTTATTTACACATTAAGTTATGTATGTGATTAATTTTGTATATGGTAAGTCATGTGTTTTATGTCATGGTAACTAACAATTATGTATAGTAAGCCTTATGTATACATCATGTACTCCACATTCATAATGGTATAGATTTATGTATTATTCTTGTGGATTAATTAAACATGGTTTCAAAAAACTATTCTTGTATATTGACTTCATATTAAGATATATGTAAAGATGACAATACATCAATAATCCATAGGTGTATTAAAAAAAAGTACAATAATTATCATAGAATTATTGTGATTAAATTAATTACCAAAAGCATATATAAATAATCAAATTATTTAGAACTTAAAATCTAAAATTAAAATGCATATTTAATCTTTTTGCACTAATCATAATGTAGTTCGACTAATTAATGGTATCATCATCATTATTGTCAAATATTATATCTATTATTTATAATTAATTATTAGAATAAATAACTATTCTTTCAACACAAACAGTTGGAAATTTCATTTTTGGAATTTACAAATGCTAAAAATTATATATATATATATATATAATGTGATTTCACTTAGTAATAATGATAATAATTTATAATTAAAACTAGAATTTACAATTCTTATGGTAATTTTACTATAATGTGAATAATTAATGTATTTATTGTAATTAAAGTAATTGAATCACAATATATTATTGTTATGTAAAATCAAAAATATTTTTATTCAAATTGAATAGTTATTAATACAACAATAATTTTTACATAATTTTAAATTATTTATACAAAATAATAATAATAATAAAATTTATAATAAATTGATCATAATGTATCATAAAAATTTGTATAATATTTAAGCCATTTATGCCATAGAAATTATAATTAAATTGGGATCTAAGTTTTTTAATAATTATATTATAATTAAAATAATGAATGTAATTATTGTAAAATATTGTGTTTCTAACTTAAAATTACTTGTTTATGGTTAATAATTATTAGAACTACAAAATATTCACATCCTATATATAGATTCACTACGTCCGTTTGTCTATGATGGAGGTTTTGAAGGGTGGGGGAAGGGAGACGCCGGTGAAGCAGCGGGCGACCCATGGCGACCCATGTCAGTTTGTGACAGGATGTGATTTTCGTGTTACGATGCACGTGACGATTTTGTAACATATCTTTGCAGCTTTCTTTTGCAATTTACTTGTGAGATGATCCTCCAAAGTGATTTTTCAGGACGCTTTCTGTATGTGTTTTCGCGGTGCGATTTGGAGTCTGTTGCGCATGAGTGTGTGATTCAATGTGCTGTGGTCGTAGATCGATCAAGAGCAAGAACAGAGACAAGAAGAGAGAGGGAGACGCAGACACAAAGAGAGAGAGAGCTGTAGCAACGTGTTTGGAGTCCGTTGTGGTTATAATGGAGTTCGAAGAGTGCGATTGAATGCGTTAAGGTTGCAGATTGACAACAAGAACACAGACAAAAGAGAGAGAGAGAGAGAGAGAGAGAGAGAGAGAAAGAGAAAGAGGAGGGTCAAGAATAGAGACAAGGAGATAGAGTTGTGGCAACGCGTTTGGAGTCCTTGGCGGGGACAATGGAGTTTTGAAGAGTGCGATTGAATGTGTTGTAGTCTGTGGTCGCAGATCGACAGCAAGAACATACACAGAGTTTTGGCAACGTTTTTTTCTCGGGGGCGTTGCAAGACTGCTCTTCCGATCTGATTTCAAGGTTTTCGCAAGAGGTTTTTGGTTGCATTCTTAGGTTTTTTTTGCTATCTTTTGCGCACATAAAGACTGTATTTGTTCTACGTCATTTGTAGATCGGACACTGGATGATGAGAACATACAATTGTTGTATAGGAAGGCGGAGGAAGTATCTAGGGAGCATTTGTTCTTGTGGCTGCATATGTTTTCTTAATGGACGTTAGAAGGCTTTTTTCCTCTTCGACAGCTGTTTGGACTTTGGACTTGGGTTTCTTTTGTCACGAATTCTTGCGCGAAAAGAAAAGGAAAAAGAGGGTGAGGAATCCGACCAAAAATGCTGTTCTTCTTTGTTTGCATGCAGTCTTGAATCGGGAATGCAGGAACATGCATTATGAGTTCTTTTTTGGCTTTTTTTACGGGTAGAAAGATTGCCAAGGCTGCATCAAGACAAATTGAAGAATAGGTAGAGCACATTTGCAATATGAAACATCGTGGGGTTTATGATCTGTGATTGATTTTGTGACAAAAGTCTCCAGGGATCACATATTGAGGGGTGAAGTCTGCTGATTTTTGTGGTGATTAAGGAAGTACAACCAATGAACAATTTGCGAATTTCCATGTTGTATACTTACATATTGCTTAAATGTCAAATGGAGTTTCTCAAATAAAAAACTATATTGTGAGCAATACTCCTTACTTTGCTTCCAGAAAATCAAGGAATTCAACTTTTTGCTTCCAGAGTTGGATTTAACTACACTATAAAATTCTTTGTAAATGCATAGAATCCTTACCAGTACAAGTGTTTGAATTGTAGGCCTAAATTCCAAAACTGTCTTACCCCAATAAAGTAAACCAAGAACTGATAATGTTACATACACACATCTTTAAATTCAAAATTTCATCAGGAGGGGAAAGAAACAGCACTAAACCATCACGGCAGCAAGGAGGCTTGAAAGAGTTGTAGGAGGCCAGAAGAACAACGAAGATCATGGTGACCAGCTTTCTTTTTGAAGCCTCCAAGAAGAAACAACCAGCAGCCAGCGGGTTGTAAGAAAGAAACTGAGTGAGATGTAGAAAAAATTTAATGGTGGCCAGTACCACATCACTGTTTGCATGTTGCAATCGATCTTCAAGGATGTCCATCATTTTAAAAGACTATTCTGGATTTGAAGAAACATACTTGGACACATACGAGGCACTGTGCCCATTCACTGAAATCCTTTAGGTAAAGTGAGTCTCTGTCTTTCAGTGATCCATCTGATCTGCTTGCTTCTGCCAAATAAATTTCTACAGACGGACTCCTTTAGAAAGGCTAATCTGCATCATACAATATCAGAGACATTAATTGGTTGAAACAATTAACGGGTACCCATTAGTTTTTATAGTAATCATAATTAATTACTACGATTATAATAATTTAATGAAAGTTCATGACTATATGTTTGTTGTATATTTTTTGAATTTCATCGTTATGTGCATATTCTTATTCAAATTAACAATTTCAATTTGTAAATGTTTTTGTCACTTGATGATTTCACCATATGTTTATGATGTTTGAATACAATACAATATGTAGAAAATAAGATGTCATGAAAAAATGAACCACCCTATCTTGCAACTACCCACATGTCATCTTTGTGGATTGTGATTTAGTTGCAATAATTTATTGACAATCTTTTTCCAACATACCTATCATTCTTAGCATATAGGAGAATACACACAACTTTGTCCCGTTGTGTTGTTCCTTTTTGTGATGCCATCTTTATTACAAATTGGTGTGCAATTTGGGGTTTAAAATTAGATTCCAAAGATGTTCAAGGAAGGGTGGGCATGAAAATGGAACGAATATGGTACAATCACTCCCAACTAAAACACCCCACATTTGTTGCAAACATTTGAAACATACATTTGAATACATTTTGTTGTTTACATGTTTATGTTATTTATTTCCATTCATTTTTGTGCTTTGTTTCAAGATATATAGTCTTCAAGAATCAAATTTTCATTGTTCTCTCTTAGTCATTAATCATGATGCACATGAATTAGTCTAGTTCAATGAGTCCTAGTTTCCTTTTAAATGTCATTTGTAATGAATTTCTTACATCCATGTGGTCAACATCAATTAGTGCACCTTCATAATTTTTGTCACAAGAGGTGTCAAACCACTAGCTTTTTTAGGAACCAAGGTGTGGTTGCAAGAATTAATAATCCTCAATAAGTCTTAAAACAAATATATGAAACTTTGGAAGAAATAACTTTTTGGATTGGGAACATGAACCTTTGATTTCTAAGAACATTTACTACCTAATAGTTCTTAAAAATTTAGATCCCATGATTTAGGATCTTCAATTCTTCATTAGGACATGCAATCTTGTGAAATTGGATTCTTGGGTTACAACTCCACTTTTGTTTTATGAAATCCAATCTTGCATATTGAACTTAATTAAATTTTATATTCATTTCTCAATCCTACTTTAAGAACGTGGACTTTAGACTAACAATATTATGTCCTATATTGAGGAAAATTCATTCCATTTGTTATCGTAATTTTTGTAGGGAAAATAAGAAACATAATTGGAAATACAATAAAAAGTTTTGGCATTAAAAATGTTTCACCATTTGTCTCCAAGGTTCTACAAGACTTGACCAACATCTGCCTAAACAAAGCACAACAATTCACGATAGAAAAGAGAATGTTAGGGTAATGTTTCATGAACTTTTACCACATTCACTCCAATTGGCATAAACACAAGAAATTGTGACAAGCTCTCCAATGTTGCATGTGAGTATGCTTCAACAAACTAGTGATACTTCTTGAACACTTGCACATGGACCAATGATCACACCCATTTCTACTATTAAATCACGTGATCATTTACCAAATCAAACCCAATTTATTTGCCCAAATGCCCCAATAATGCATATATTGATTATATTTCATTTATAATTTGATGTATAATGTGTATGCGGAGTTTTTATAATAAAAGGTTTCACCCTGAAAAGTGAAGGTCTTGATACATACTATGTTGGTGATGGTCATTGTTTTTTAAAAAAAATTTGTTTGTAATGAAAATAACCATCATCCCTAAAAAGATTTAGCCAAATTTAGTTGACTAGAAACAAAATATGAAATACAAATCTTTAATCATCTTTATATATTTTTGACTACACACATAAAGTTAATATTAGAATGGTGATTTTTAATAAATTATTTCTTCATTTAATTCCTTTGAAAACCTCCCATATTTATCTATGAAAGAAGGTAGTTTATTTGATTTGTTTGTCACATTGAAATCTCCCAAACCGTGGTGTGTCTTGTCATGTTTTTGTCGTTAGAAAGTTTTCAATGAATAAAGGTGTATCAAGTTTGTTTCATTATGTTTCAACTTATAGTGAACAAATCATTGAAAACAAATTTTTTCATGAAAGTTCATTTTAATGAACAAATTATAATGGAATTTGCGCCCACTTTTGGTACTGTTACAAAACTTTTGATTCATAGGATTTACTGAAGGTGTTTGGATTTGCAAATGTCCAATGATTTGTGAAAAATATTGAAATTTGAATAGTTTTTTCTATTCAAAATTCAATTACATTACAAAAAAATGGTTTTGGAGGAAAAAATGGGTAACCAATTCACATCCAAGCCAATGGCATAGGCTACATTAGTACATTTGAGTTATAGTGTTTCATTAGCAATCATTGTCGAAGAAACAATGGCAAAAAACTTTTGAGAAAATCTAGGTATGGAAAATGAGACTACCTTAGAAAGGGGAATGGAACCTTGGGGCTTAAAAATAGCATATTTTTAGGTTATTAAAGTTTTGCCTTCATTTTACATGTAGAGGGTGTTGGTGGCATTGTAGGGAGCATACACAACTTTTATTTTGGAGTGTGTTGTTATTATTGGTGAAGGTTCGTCCAGGCTAGGCATTCTTTCAAGTGTTCCTCCCTTTTCCTTATTTAATATAAATTTCGCAATTGGCCGGGGGGGGGGAGGGTTTAAGTACTTGATTTATTTTCATTCCTATTGTGATCTGCCCTCTTTGGAGCATTTTTAGCTTTCCAAAACTTGTGTCCTTCCATCTTGTACCTTATTTGCCCCCTTTGTTGGGCTCTTTGTTTTATTGATAATTGGCAAGCTTTCATCATTTTTGAGCTATTTCACATGATGTAATAGTGAAACCTAGACACGTAGCCTATTAAAAATTTCTATAGTTTTTTTTGTCATGTAATCATGTATACATTAATTTCAAGTTTTAACCTAGAAAAGATGGAGTCGTTATTACAATTTTCTCAAGTCATTTGCTTAGAAAGGAAGGGTATTGTGAATCCAAAGTAAAAAAAATTATTTATCATGTCTTTTGCAAAAAAAACAAGGCTATCTAAAATCCATAAATATAGTCAATTATGAAATATCATTGATGTATGGAAAGTCACCAAGATGATCATCAATTAAAATGCAACATATAAATCGTCAATGAAAATCCAACATAATGAATATCAATTTAAAGTCAAATCAAGCATTGCAAGTTAAAAACATATAAGCAAATTCAATTTTGCATTAGTAATGATTATGTATGACATGGAAAAACCTTTGTTTCTACATTGTAGCAAAGGGATCCATGGCCATTAGAAAGGTTAATGACATTCTATGATTGTGACCTTTGGATGCAAGAAAATCATCCCAAGAGGGGATAAATATGTCGACCTTCTATTGCACCAAAGAATCATTGGTTAAATTTTATTTTCACCAAAAAAAAATTCCATCACCATTTTCAACCTTCATCCTTGATGGTCCAACTTTCTAATCCACTTGATACAACATCTACCAATAATCATATAACTCAAATTGAATGACAAAAATTCAAGTAACATTGGGACATGTGTGGATGTTTTTGGCCCTTGAAGGCCTCTATGACAACCATTCAATGAATGCACTACGTAATGTAGTCAACTCACAATGGGGATATTTCTTTGCAAGTCATGATTATTATGAATGCCCAAAATAATACTCTATTGATGCTTCTAATAATAAAGAAGAAGAAAAATAATTAGTGAACCGGAACTCTAACTGTTTGAATTCGAGCTGCACATTTCTAATAATTTGAATGGAAAAAAGACCTCTCAATATGGAACTCTAACTACAAATTCATTAGGTTCCTTTAGTAAAGAAGAGGAATTACGCCTACTCCTAAAGGGTGGGAGGGATTTGACACTTTATTTTATTTATGTTAAATATGTTAAATTTCAACTTCCTGTAAAACACTACTTGGATTTTTGCTTTGTATTTTCAGCTCCTTTACCTACATGAAGAAACCTGTTTTCAACAAGTGAGATCTTTTGCAGTGGAAGGTAGTAGCCATTTTGTACTACGATCTTTTGATGAGTTGAAAGTATCGGCTAGCCTGTCACTATTTCTAAAAAATGAAACAATTTAGGTAGTGCTTTACTTAGGAAAAAGATATGAGTACATGCCTTTTGTGATTTTCGACTTGTTCCCTTGGCCTACCAACCTTGGGCATAGATCTCAAATCACGGAAGGGCCTCTCCTACACGTAAGTTATTTATACGAAGTTGCTCTTATTTTAGATATTTGTGCTTCATGCACATAACTTTTGGATTGCATGTCATATTCATCTCATTGGTGTGGGATGTTCACCTCTTATTTATGAGTGAGTTGAAGTTATTTTTAAATAACTCATAGGGGTGTTTCATAAAGTATATAGCAACTTGTTGACCCTAAGGTTGGGTGTAGAGATAATAGAAAGATTGTAGTACATTTTTGTTTTTTGTCTTGGTGTTTCCTCTTCAATTGTTAATAAAAAAATAGTTGCACACACATATTGTAATTATGAATATAACGATTTTTGTATGTGGGTGCAAACGTAATAAAATAAGTCACAAGGTGTGTCACAATGCATAGAATTATAATTTTATATTTTTGAAAAATCACAAGAGAAGTGTAATAAATTGGATTTTTATTTTTTATTTTTAAAAAGTTCTATTGCTTATAAATTTTCATTTTTCAAAACTTGATGCAAATTGATAATGTTTCATAAATCTTTTTGCATGTTCAAAACAATTATTATAATAGTTTTTTTTCAACTGTCTTTTTTTTAATATTAAATGTGCACCATTCTTTTTTTAAAATTGAAAAGGATGTTATCATTAATGATAATAAAAAAATAAAAAATTCAAATTGATGATATTGATGCAAAAAGATATTTGAACATCGTGCAAATAGGATAACATGAGTCACACTTACATGCTTTTGGAATTGCTTTTGGGGGAAATTTTTTTAAATACTTTAAAAAGGTCTTCAATTTTTTTTTCAGAAATATTTACATTTTTTAAAATATTATTATGTCAATGTTTATGTAAAAAAATTCAAAATATATGTAGTTATCAAAAGTTTTGAAGTCTATTCATAAATCCTTTTAGTGTTAAAAAACACACATTACAATGTTTAATGAATGTTTTTGAAAGCTTTTTATTCATTTGATACTTTTCAAATTAATTCATATGTTCCAATGATACATTATGAACCTAACACTCGCACAAAACAAGCTCTTGGAGTGCATTCAATTCGACAATAGATGAAAGTAGTTTCTCCAACTCGGAACACCTTTGCAAATCAAGCTCTTGGAATGCATTCAATTGGCCAATAGACGAAGGTAGTTCTTTCAAGTTACAACACCTTGATAAATCAATCTTTCAAAGTGCATTCAATTGGCTAATAGATAAAGGTAGTTCTTGATAAATCAATCTTTCAAAGTGCATTCAATTGGCTAATAGATAAAGGTAGTTCTTTCAAGTTGGACCACTCGCATAAAACAAGTTCTTTGAATGCATTCAATTCAACGATAAATGAAATTAATTTTTCCAACTCAAAACACCCTTATAAATCAAGCTCTTGGAGTGCATTCAAATGGTCAATTGATGAAGGGAGTTCTTCCAACTCGGAACACCTTCGCAAATTAAGCTTTCGAAATGCATTCAATTGGCCAATAGATGAAGGTAGTTCTACCAACTTGGAACACCCTAACAAATCAAGCTTTCGAAGTTCATTCAATTGGCCAATACATGGCAGTAGTTTTTTCAAATTGGAACACCCAAACAAAACAAGCTCTTGGGAGTGCATTCAATTGACTAATAGATGAAGGCAGCTTTGTCAACTCATAACACCTTCCCAAATCAAGCTTTCAAAATGCATTCAATTGGCTAATACATGAAAATAGTATTTTCAAGTTGGACCATTTGCACAAAACAAGCTTTTCGAATGCATTCAATTAACCAATAGATGAAGGTAACTCTTTCAAATTGGAACACCACGACAAATTAAGCCCTTGGAGTCCATTTAATTGGCCAATAGAAGAAGGTAGTTCTTTCAACTTGGAACGCCTTGACAAATGAAGCTTTTGGAGTGCATTCAATTGGCCAATACATGAAGGTCGTCCTTCTAAGTTCGAATGAGATGACAAATCAAGCTTTTGGAGTGCATTCAATTGGCCAATAGATGAAGGTAGTTCTTTCAACTTGGAACACCTTCTCAAATTAAGCTTTTGGAGTGCATTCAATTGGCCAATAGTTGGAGGTAGTCCTTCCAAGTTTGAACAATATGACAAATCAAGCTGCTGGAGTGCATTCAATTGGCCAATAGATGAAGGTAGTTCTTTCAACTTGGAACACCCTGACAAATGAAACTTTTGGATTGCATTCAATTGGCCAATAGATGAAGGTAGTCTTTCCAAGTTCGAACAATATGACAAATGAAGCTCTTGGAGTGCATTCAATTGGCCAATAGATGAAGGTAATTCTTTCAACTTGGAACACCCTGACAAATGAAGGTTTTGGAGTGCATTCAATTGGCCAATAGATGGAGAAAGTCCTTCCAAGTTCGAACAATATAACAAATCAAGCTGTTGGAATGCATTCAATTGGCCAATAGATGAAGGTACTTCTTTCAACTTGGAACATCCTGACAAATGAAGCTTTTGGAGTGCATTCAATTGGCGAATAGATGAAGGTAGTCCTTCTCAGTTCGAACAATCCCACAAAACAAGCTTTTGGAGTGCATTCAATTGGCCAATAGATGAAGGTAGTTCTTTCAATTTGGAACACCTTAACAAATTAAGGTCTTGGAGTGCATTCAATTGGCCAATAGATGAAGGTAGTGCTTCTAAGTTCGAATAATATGACAAATGAAGCTTTTGGAGTGCATTCAATTGGCCAATAGATGAAGGTAGTTCTTTCAACTTGGAACACCCTGACAAAGTAAGGTCTTGGAGTGCATTCAATTGGCCAATAGATGAAGGTAGTCCTTCCAAGTTATAACAATCCCACAAATGAAGCACTTGGAGTGCATTCAATTGGCCAATAGTTGGAGGTAGTCCTTCCAAGTTTGAACAATATGACAAATCAAGCTTTTGGAGTGCATTCAATTGGCCAACAGATGAAGGTAGTGCTTTCAACTTGGAACACCCTGACAAAGTAAGGTCTTGGAGTGCATTCAATTGGCCAATAGATGAAGGTAGTCCTTCCAAGTTATAACAATCCCACAAATGAAGCACTTGGAGTGCATTCAATTGGCCAATAGATGAAGGTAGTCCTTGCAAGTTATAACAATATGACAAATCAAGCTTTTGGAGTGCATTCAATTGGCCAATAGATGAAGGTATTTCTTTCAACATGGAACACCTTCGCAAATGAAGCTCTTGGAGTGAAGCCAATTCGCCAATAAATGAAGGTAGTTCTTTCAACTTGGAACACCATGACAAATTAAGCTCTTGGAGTGCCTTTAATTGGTCAATAAATGAAGGTAGTTCTTCCAAATTTTGGCACTCTGCCAAATCAAGCATTCGTAGTTGTGAACAAGAAAACAAATTACTTGACAATTTTTCCATCATGCATTTGTTGAGGCATAACCATTTAACATTATTCAAATTTTGTCGTTGGATAAAATTTTCCACAATAGGTTGGGAAGCTTCTATTAGGTCAACCAACCTAAGGTTGTGAAATCCCTTTGAGTCAATTTGGGACAACAAAGGCAAATTGACACATTTTTTCAATGAAATGCCTTCTAAATGTTTCACCACCTATCACATGAAATGAAAACAAAAAGATTATCAATAGAAAAGAACGTTTCATCTTAATGCTAAAATTTATTAAAAAAACATGTATTTGTAAAATCAAAATTCAAAGTTAAGTTTGGTTTTGGACATTAAAAAGAATCATAGGAAATTGAAATAAAATTATAGGATTGAAATAGTAGAAGCACAACCTCATCCTTTTGTAAAAAAACATTTGATTGATTTGATTTCCATACAAATCGATTCACAATTGGTAATTTCATTGCAATATTTTGACCCATGTCTCGTAATTGGTCATGTATGTATAAGATTCCACCTTCTCCCTGTTCGATTAAAGATCTATCTTGTAAATTTTGTAATCCAAGTTTTGGATATAAATAATCTCCACTCCATATTCGACAAATTGTACTTATTTTCAAACCACCCAAAAAACAAGCAATATCCAAAAACATGTTTTTATGTTGTCCATCCAAATGGTCATAAGAAATCCTCAATACATTCCAAAGCTCTTCATTATCATCGCCCCCCGTTAAACTTTGCCCATTTTTCAATATGTTCAATGCATCTTCCCAAATTTCCAATTCTTTATTATTACATAAAAAAGAACCCAATACTTTAAGACTTAAAGGGAGCCCCCCACAAGCTTTTATAATCTTCATACATGTATCGTGGAATTCTTTTGTTGGAACATGATTTGCATTATGGAATGCATGGAACATAAAAAGTTCCCTTGCTTGCTTTTCTTCCAAAGTTTTCATGACCATTTTTCCGTCCTCACGTATATGAGATTTTAGAAGTTGCCAATTTCGACAATTCACAAGTACTTTGCTTTTAGAAGCTGGATTCTTGGTAGCCTTATCAATGAAAATTGGCAAAGATGTAAGGCATTCCACCTTACCAACATTATCCACCACCACTAACACTTTCTTCGATATCATACATTGCGTAATTTTGTCGAGGTGTTCTTTTTTCACATTTTCTTCTTTGCATAACCTTTCACCACACAAATCATGTAGGAGTTGTTTTATGACATCATTGATATTGTCCTTTGAATTCACATCTTCCAAAAAACTAGATTTGTCGTATTGGTTGTGGAACAAATGATAGAATTTTTGGCACAAAGTGGTCTTCCCAATCCCACCCATTCCAACCAAACCAACAATAGATTCCTTTTGTAACAAAATATTTATGTCTTTCGCTTTGTTAATCAACGCCACCTCATGACATGGCAAAGGTGGAAGCTCTATATTTTTCTGTCAAAATTCACAAAATATAGGTCATTTATATATCTTCTTAGTTGATAACCAATATATATGAAATTGCATATGCGATACCCATCAAGTGTGTTATGACCTAATGTGTTTCAAATCACATGAACATATATGAAATAGAAAGAATGAGATTTGATGTTTTTACCTGCATACATATTCTTAAACATCTTAACAATAAATAATAGCTTGGATGATCCTTGTTTAGTGGCTTGCAAATTGTTAAGTGATTAGCATCCTCAATTTTGTAATTGTTGTTGTTTGACAACCGAATAGCTGAAACATATGGCACTAAAATTCCCTGCATGTGCAAAAGATTAAATTAATGGAACTCATTGATTTGTTTGCTCACTTATCCTTTCATGTATAAACCAAATACCGGTGGACACTATAACTTAAGAACTATTACTGTTCGAATAATAATGAAATATTGTGTACAAGTAATTTCCTTCAACCCTTTGGCAAGTAACTTATATAAATACATCACAAAGTTACTTGTCTTTAATTTCAAAAATATTACATGTTTTAACAATGTTATGGTTTTCCTTAAAAATATTTATGTGGAATTGATTTGATGAAGGGAAATTTTAAACTTATTTCCTAATGTTTGAAATCAATCACATTTCATTTCCATCAATAGTAATTCATGAAACCAAGTTCATAAAACACATGACCCATTCACCACATTAATATATTTAGAAGGGTTGAGTACATGATCCCATGCAAGTTTTGACAATACAAAAAACGTTCAACTAATGTACCAAGTTCGATAACTTTAAATATGATATAATGAAAATCTTACCAGATTTTCGTCAATTGGTAATCCTTCGCCAAATTCATAAATGTTGAGGTCTTCATGAATGGCATCTTTAAACTCCTTTGAAAGGGATTCCATTTGTTGGCTGAAAGGTTTTAAATTTCTTGAAAAACTAGGTTGGGCAAAATTTTTGTTGAACGAGTTGATTTGTTGACATTTCCAATTGAAATAGTTTGATAAATTTTCGGTAGCACCAGAATGTGGTACACCATAAAATATTACACCTTTGAGATTATTCAAAAATGTTTTACAACATTTTTGTATTTCATCATCCAAATCGTTTTTTGGCATTTGATATACATGTTTGTGAACTTTAACCACGAAGCTTTTCAGTATAAGACCTCCAAAACTATAAGCAATTAATGCCACCGGTCCATCCCAAAGGGATTGATAACTACAAAATATTCAACAATGCACCAAAAATTCCATTATCAACATTGTATTAAACATGTACATCCTATTATACTTGGGGCAATTTTCCAATTCACACACGACCTAAGCCATGAATTCATAATTGATTAACTTGCCCTATGTCATTTTTCATTTATTGATTCCATTAATCTACCTAGAAAATGTGACAACCATGTTTTGGTAAAGTAATTATTATGCACAAATATGTAGGTGTGTACATTCTTTTGTTAATGTACAACTCATCTTCTATGTGTTAGGTTGGAAGTATAGTTGAAAATTAAAAAAGTTGTATATATGTATATCATATTTTTTAAATATTTTTTTTGTGATGAAATTGATGAAAATTATCTACACATGTATTAATTTAATTTAATTCAATTCAATTGCATTAGAAAAGATAAAACTTCAAAAAACACGAACTAGAAATTGCCATAAAAACCAAACTAGTTGTATCATGAATTTATAATATGAACATAGATTTTGCTATTATCCTCAAACAAGAACATTTGAGTTTAAGCCCCATTTTATGTTCTCCTACATGAATCTAACAATTCAAGTAAATTGAAACTTGTTGGTGTGTATCATAGGACTAATACACATGCACAATTAACTTTTGCAAAACATGTAAGAAATTCTAAAGATGTAAAAAATTAGGTTTAATGTATAGAAGGAATAGTAATTAATGTGTCCACAAACAGAGGAGATTTTCACACCTTGAATTTGCAATCAAACTTTGAATGAGGTTTTTACCAATTTCAATCACATCATTGTGAACACTTCCCACAATGTTAGAATCATAGGACAATGATAAAATTCGAACATTGTTGTTCAAGTCTTTAGGTAACCACTTTTCTGGCCAACATATGCACTTTTCTCTGTTGTCGGTGGGACGTGTTGTCCATGTTTCCTTCCATGCATCATCGTGCCAAAAGTAATCCCATGAAAAAAAATGATGGTCAAGTTTGGATTATTGGAATTGCAAGTGGGATTTAAATCATGCACTAGATATTCCTGCAAAGAAAATGAAAACGTGTCAACACAATTCTTCATATGTTTTTTGGAAATTATTTGACTATACGTGAAATAAAAGTAATGCAATATACAAAATATAGTAGTTAGATAAAAGCAATAATTAGTTGAAATTGTTAAGTTTAATAAGATGACAATAATAGATGAATCAGAGAATACCAAATCTATCTTGTATGATTAACAAATGAAGATCATTCACTTGTCATAGACCTCAAAGTTTGAAAACATAGTGAATAAGTAAATGTTGTTACATAGTAGGTGGAACGCATGCCAAACAATAAATGTTAACGCTAAGGATTGGATTCTTCCAAGTTTGGGTTAATTAATTCAGCCATCTAGTTTAGTTCACCTGTATTTCATGACATGTTCCCCCAACAACTGGGCCTCTAAGATTTTTGATGGCTGAAGAATTGGGTCACAAACCCAATAAGAATGTTGAAGAGCATTTTAATAATCTGCTGTGGGTTGTTGGATTAAGAGTAGACATTGAACTTAACTGATAATCTATAATGAAAGTTCCAATCCTTACAAGTTCAATATATTCTTAGTCAATGCCAAATTTTGACAAATTTCCCTTTTACCAATTCTACTTGTTGTAACAAATGAGTCGCCGACCTAATGTAAGAGGCTATAATGATGACTCCATTTCGTATTGTTTTAAACATCATTTCATATTGTTTTTATCTAAACAACCAGACTGGAAAGTAGGCAAAGTAAAAATGTACAAGAAGGAAAGCTTGTAAATGATTTAGGACATTTAGGTACCCTAGTGGCTAAAGGGTATTGTTGCAAAGCTATTGGTTAGGAGTTCAAATCTGAACTAGACCTCCTTCTTCTGATGCTTTGTGAGGACAATAAGCTATCATGGTTGTAAGGGTCAAGGAAAATTGTCAACACCCAAACAAAATTTAAAAAAAGAAAAGAAAAGTCAAACTTCAACATGTAACTAGGGAAAGCCCAAGAAAAAACTGTTCAAAGAAAGCTCATCATAAGGTCAAGAAGAAGCACCACATTGCTGTGCCATCCAGAGGTTGAAGGAGCATTTTCAGTGGGCACCAAAGGTGTCTCAATCGCAGCAGGTATCTGCACAACATCTTTACATGGGAAAGCCCAAGAAAAAATAGTGCAAGGAAAGCTCATGATAAGATCAAGAAGAAGCACCACATGGCTGTGACATCCAGAGCTTGAAGGAGCATTTTCAGCGGGGACCAAAGGTGTCTCAATCCCAGCAGGGATCCACACAACATCTCTCTTTCTTTTTGGTGGCCCTTCTGAAAAATCAACTCCTTTTCCCTTGAGGCCATTTGAATGACATCCAGAGCTTGAAGGAGCATTTTCAGCGGGGACCAAAGGTGTCTCAATCCCAGCAGGGATCCGCACAACATCTCTCTTTCTTTTTGGTGGCCCTTCTGAAAAATCAACTCCTTTTCCCTTGAGGCCATCTGAATATTCCATATTTCGCACTACTGAACTTTCTTTTGCTCACTGCTCTCATAAATATTTTTCTCTTACCTTTTGGTCCCATAAAACCTGCTACAAATCTTTTGCCATCCCATTAGCATACGCAGGGTATGATGGGTGTCCCTCACATCACACATTCCCGCAAGCTAAGCTGATCTTTCCACTAGATCTCCCCAAAAAACATCAACCCCTTTGCTCTTCACGATGAAACTCTCTGGAATTCTCACACTCTTCTCTCACTCCTTTTCGACTTTTCTTGCAGATGTTTCTTTTTCTTCATTTTCTGCTCACCCAGAGACTTCTAGAAGGGTTTTCTTGCGACTCTGCAGACTGTCGCATAAGCGTGTTACCGATTTCTTCGCTACTGAACAATTCATTACTTTCTTTTGTGGAACAGATGTCTCTATTTTCTACTCATAAGTGAGGATGGAGTATGCAACGTCACCTTGAGACTTGTCAAACACGCTTTACTTTTTGACTCTGGCCTCCTCGATTATTATCATCATGACTTTTGTTCACATCCACACATCGACCTGTCTTTTACCGAAAAAAACTATGGCCCAAAAAAAGCTAAGTCATAAATTTAAAAAGTGCGAAAATCAAATTCTTTTTGAGATTCTTAGTAGCCGAAATTCAACCAAATTCAAAGAAAAATCGTCAAATTTCCTTACATGGTTTTCAGTAGGTAGCCAAAATAAGAGAAATATGTTTTAAAATGCCATATTTAGCTCGTAGCCAAATCTGACTAAATCTTCTTACCGATAATAGCCACTTGGGCTATATCTCAAAACTGACCTAAAAAATTATGCATCCACACGTTTCCTGCTGTTGGCTGATTTCACCCAGTGCATTATTGAGGCGCTTTGCCAGAGCTCATGTTGCAGGCAATGCATGATTAATTGGGCCTTGGGCGAAACGGCCAGGGTGAATTATTGACCCCCACATTGGGATCACTATAAAAATCCTCAAAACCCATTTAAATGGCCATATTTGGCCCCCAAATTAATAGATTTGGATTTTGAGACCCTGATTTAGTGGAGGGAAATGATATTTGTAAATATTTAGAATATTAATGGGCAATTTAAATGAGCTTTGTGGTTTTTACCATGATCCCAATCTGGGGGTCGATTTGCCTTGGGTGGGTGAACCTGGCGTACACTAGAACCACCGTGACAATCCCAAAGTTTTGGGGGGCAACTTCAAAACATTATAGATACATGTAGCATCCGTAGAGGACTAGTGGGTGCCCGTGGCCGAAGGCCACTGTGAAGTCCCCAATGGGTGCCCGTGAACTTCGGCCGCCAGTGTGAAGTTTTAGAAGTTTTATTTTTCCTTATCTTTTACTCTTTATTTGGCCCCTGCCTTGCCCTGCCCGTCTTGCCTTGCCCCCTGCCCCACCCTGCCCGGCCCCCTGCCCCCTGCCCCGCCCTGCCCGGACACCTGCCCCCTGCTCCGCCCTGCCCTGTCTCGCCGCCCGTTCTCCTGAACCCCGTTTTCCAGAACCCCGTTTTTTCCGGCCCGGGCCCGTGGGTGCCCCTGCCCTGCCCATAGTGCCCTGCCCCCTGCCCCCCCTGCCCGGCCTGCCTTCCCCCCTGCCCCTCTGCCCGGCCCGGCCCAGCCCCCTGCCCCCCTGCCCCGCCCTGCCCTATCTGGCCCCCTGTTCTCCCAACCCCGTTTTCCAGAAACCCCATTTTTCCTGAACCCCGTTTTTCTTAGGCCGGGCCCGGGTGTCCATGCGTGACGGACCCGAGCTCCGTCACGCACAGACGGACGCACCAAGTGACTTTATAACTTCTCAGCATGGACAATGCACTTGCCCCAGTGAAAACTTGTCCTTCAGGATACATGCATTATAGATTCCGTTTCTTGGTTTGCACGCATGACGCGGCAAGAGGCACAAACGATTTTTTGTGGGGGATTTTTTGTTTGTAGAATCTGACTGTCCGGGCTGGTTTCCGGTCTCGGAATCCGACTGTCCGGGCCTTGGTTTTCATGCACGACGCGACAAGAGGCACAAACGATTTTTTGTGGGGGATTTTTAGTTTGTAGAATCCGACTGTCCGGGCCGATTTCCGGTTTCGGAATCCAACTGTTTGGGCCGGTTCCATCAGTCAATTAGAACGCGGAACCGTCGTCGAACGCACAAACAGACGCACACACATGTTGTAATTATATATAAGATGTCTGACCGACACCTGCAAACACCGCTTTTCATTAAATCTTGCAGCATGATAGCATTACTCATGCTCCACTCCTGTATTTATGTCAACTTTGCAGTGGTCATTTTAACCCCTTTAAAAGCTTTTTTCCACTATGGATTTGGACGGTGACTAATAGTGGTCCAGATGTAGAGACATAAATGGTCTTTTAACTTAAAAGGGACTTTTATGACGATTGCCCATCCATTGCGCTAAGTTTATTATAACAAGCTTTAGGGTTCATGTGTGCAATAAATCACGATTTGGGTGGCAAGTCTTTGTTTTTTTGTAATAAATTTGTTGTTGGTGTTGGGCAATGGGAACACTGATAAGGTAGAAACACTCTGTTGGTGTCATTGGAGGAATTGCAAGGTGCGTGGGTGGGATGTAGAAAGCTCCACCACCATTGCCTAGAGCTTGGAGTTGAATGAAAATTGCCACATTCAAACCTCAAGCACAAATTTAGGATTGTGTTATTCAAACCAACATTTGAAATAAGGAATATTGGGTATGATCTAATCACATTGTTTTTATTTTTATTTTTCTATGCACATGGAAGGGAATTCATCCATAATTTGAATGTGATTTTTTTCGTCCAACCAGATGTAAGCTTAATAAATTAGGGTTACCTAATCATTTGGTTCGATGAAAATAATTTTTTAAAAAAGTAACAAAAATTGTCATAAAATTGTACGTTGAATTTTTTAATTAAAGGATAAAAAAATAACATAATTATTCATTAATGTGCATTAATTTCTAAATTTTGCATTGTAAAAAATAATAATAGATTTTTTTGAAATACAAGTTCAAAGTCCATATTTTATAATGATCTTAAAAATAAAATATGTGATAAATAGGTTATAAAAAATAGATTTTCTACATTCTATTAGAGTTGACCTTCAAGAATAAAATGAGCTGATAAGTTTTAGAAGTATCTCAAAAACATCCTCATTAATGAATTTATCATCTAATAAATGGGGATTGTTTTGTTTATTTAAAAAACTTATATGTTCCTTTATTATTGAAGATATAGATATCACGCATATTCTTGAGGGTTGGTTATAATGGGAAGTTTTGCTACTATTCTTATTTTTGGTTTTGTATACATGATACAAGAAAAAATACAAAAAATCATTTTTTGTGTTTATTTTATCTTGCTTAGACCTAACTAATAACTAAACATGGGTAAACAATCATACATATGGGTTAATAACCAAGCAATTATGTAAGTCAAATACCAAACACATTGATTTTTATAACTATAAATATGTTGTACAAATTTCCCCTTCTATGATTGATATTAAATTCCAAAAAAATAATTTTTAATTTAAATCTTAAAATGTGTGAAAATTTGTAAGGGCTCATGTGAAGGTGAAATTATGTGATTTAGGATTGGCTATGGTTCCCATAGTCCTTTTAAAACAAATTAAACATAAGTTCTAAAGATGTACTCTTGGCATGTAACTATAGTCTTAATTATTTTGGGATTTGACAAACTTATCACTTGTTTCAAACACAATATTTGTGATGGAGATGCAATTGCAAGTTCAATAGTTTTTTTTCAAGTTGTAATGTGACACTAAATATGGGTGCAGTTTTTAATGACGTTGTTTTTGGAATGGGAGTGTTTGAGATGAAACTTCTTTTGAAGAGTTTTTTTGTTTTTTCTTTGCACAATTCAAGCTAATTTATTTGAGTTAAGTTTGTCAAAATTGATGCGACACATTGAAGTTACATTTGTTACATTTGTTATCACATCAACGTCTGTTTGGACACGTTTGAACAAACAAACATGATTGTACATTGATTAATGTTTTTTATAATTGAATTTTTTTATCAAACTTGTTTTGGCGATCAAAAGTAATCAAAGTTTTTTAATCATCCAATTTTTTTATCACTAAATTGGGCGATCAAAAAATTTTGGTCAACTTCTGGTGGCGAAATTGAACAACTTCAATTTTTTTATTTGCCCAGAAAACTTTTTGGGAGGTGCCAAAAAACGTTTAGTAGTCTTATCAACAATGGCAATTGATCCAACAATGGGAAAGAAATGATCACTGCCCAAAACAATTTGGTTGTTGCCCGAAATTTTTAAAAAATTGCCCAAAAAATTCAATACCCAATTTTGAATTCAAATTTCAAACCCTAAACCCACTAGACTAGGTGACCAAAAACTGGACAACCAATTTTTTTGGGCAATGCTCGAAAAGATTTCGGTTATTTCCCAAAAAATGTTAGCCATCCCATGGATTATGGTTTAATTTCCCTTGTTGTTCTTGTAAACTAGAAATTTCAGGTCATGCACAAAAAAGAAAAATTTGGTTGTCACACCAAAAAATGATCATAATTGAAAATTTTACAATCACCATAAGGTTTAGGGTGATCTAATCATGTGATTTTTAGTCACCCTTAACTGTCTTTTAGGTAGCTCAATATCATTTTGACCTAGGTTGACACTATTCTAACTAGACATAGGGCTCTATCTAGGTTCAAATTGACATGTCAAATCGTGATGGACACCCAACCACTATGACAACCATGATTTGGGTATTATGTTGCATTTTTTGCACATTTGATGTGTCATTCAAAGATGTAAAAGACCCTTTTTTTTTGGGTGATCAAAACGTGGATGGAAATTTGGAACAATTGTCTATTTAATTAGAACATTTTAAAGCACATATGATAGTCAAATGCAAACAAAAACAACATTTTTAATTGTAGAGATTATCACTTGTCTTTGTCAATGTTGGTTTGGTGCAAAGGACTTGGGCCTCCTAGTTTTTCTTATTAAAAATTAGTTTGATGATCTCATTATTGGTGTTGAGGTTAAAAGAAGACCAAAGGATGTGGATGGGTTTGGTGAAGATAAGGAAAACATATTGAGATCTGATGGATGTTGAGTTTCTTATGAAGTTGAGAATCATGTAAAAGATTGTGCGGAAAATTAGACCATGTATACATGGTTTTGATAACATTTTATTCATAATGCACATAATATTATAAAATTTTCATTAAACTCCTACACAGCTATTGCCACTTTGTAAATGTGTCAATTCAATGATCATATAAAACATTTTAAATGAATAATTTTGAAGGCTCCATGTGAATGAAATCCAAGTTTTGCATATTATGGCACATATTTTGTTTACCTTTTTTTTTTCTTTTTAGAGGTTATGTAAGTGTTAAAGTTTTTACACTTACACTTGCATTGGTTCTACATAGCCTAAAATTATTTAGGCATTCACACACCCCACTTTGTACACGGTTCATAATTGAACCATATATACATTTACATTAACCCCCAGCACATAAATATATTTTCCTAAGCCATTTACATGATGAAGGGTAAGTCTTAAACCATATACACACACAACACGAGTTCTAAGACCATGTACACATTCTGACATGTACACATGTTCTCCTCTATTGGTCCAAGCATGTGAAGAGCTTCAACTGCACCTCTATTGTCAGGGGAGTCACCAATCTCTGATTCCCCTTGCCACCAGATAGAAACTTAGATACTTTGGCCAAGAACCGTTTCCAATAGATCTTAAGATTTCTCCAACTTTCTGTTCAGATTTCGGCAATCTTGTGGCGTGACGGTATGCATCCGCACAACGGCGGCATTCCACTCACGAATAGTGTCAACACTCATTCCTGCCGCTCCAGCTTTCAAGATTTTAGAGTGTCAGGGTTCTGGACGGTTTTCCGGCAATCGCAAGCCCGGTGAATTCTCAGGATGAGGTTCAATCTGGAATTGCCCGACTGAGAAATGCACAGGTGGTGGTGGGATAGAGATTGGAGTTGGGTCGACTTCGGATGCTCGAGAGGGATTGAATTTGTGTCCAGTTTGGATGCTCGACAGGGATTTGCATTTGGGTCTATTTCGGATTCTCTTCTCGCTTTTGTTTGCCGAAAATTCTTGACCTGATTAGAGTGATATCTTCCGAAGCAAGTCGAATGATTGAACACAATCTATGCAAGATGCAACACCTCATCGAGTTGGGTTTTATGCAAGGTACTTGATTTATTACGAAGTTCCTGGAGGTCAGAGAGAGAACCTGTGCGGCAGTTCTTCTTGGATCCTTCACAATGGTGGGATCACAGATCCGAGAAGGTAACCGAACATCAATCTTGTCAGACACTTCACATGTCACTGCAGCCGTAGCTCTTGTTGGTGTCAATCTTGTTCTCTCTCTCTCTCTCTCTCTCTCTCTCTCTTGGTTGCTATCCTGCCACGGTCTACAGCTTTGGCAGAAATTCTCTTCAGATCCTTTGCACTGGTGGGGGCTAGTAGTAGTAGGGCTGGAGAAGGTAAGTAATTGCAATGTGCTTGTGGAAAAATTCTCTTGCTGATGGGGAAGATCAGTGTGGCTCTCTCTGTTCTTATAATAGAATTTTATGCCAGGGATGTGGAGAAGCACATGGCTGATCAGTTTGATCTGGATTTCTGGTACCTGGATTTCAAGCACAAGAAGACACAGGAAGGACTCTGGCTTGACAGCTGACAAAACCTGCCATTGGTGGCAGCAGAGGTGGCTGCAACGGCACCAGGCACAGTTCAATTGAACATTTTTGAATGGACTAAGAAGCTTACAAAATACGTGAATCATGGGCAACCTGAGAAGATGATGCAGCTCTTCTGATAAATGCAATGAGAATGAATGAGTCCTGACAAATTCACTTTTTTTCAGGTGATTAACGCATGTGCTGGTTTGGGAGCACTCAAAGATAGCAGGCATGCTCATCAACGGATCATTGAAAGTGGTTTTGAGTCTGATGTCTTTGTTGGGTGAAGCCTCTTTGACACGTATTCAAAATGTGGGGGCATCAACAATGCTTGGAGAGTGTTCAACAAGATGCCACCACACAATGTGGTCACTTGGAATGCCATGATATTGAGACTTGTGTGAAATGTAGGCAAGGGTACAAGGCACTTGAACTATTTTGACAAATGCAACAGGAAACTGTGTGGCCAGACTCTGTTACTTTTATGGGGGTGCTGAATGGATGTGCCAGCGTGATTTGAACTTGAAGATGGCAGGTGTGTTCACGAGCACATTGTTAAAATGTTAAGAAATCACATATCTTTGTGGAAAATAGCCTTATTGCCATGTATATGAAATGTGAGAGCATGGAGGATGTATGCAAAATGAGGGAGCATCTCAAAATTTGGTCTCTTGGAATGCCATATTTGGAGGATGTGCCATGCAAGGGCATGGTAAGGAAGCTCTTAAACAATTTGATCGGATGTGGGGAGGTGTACAGTTAGATGATGTTACTTTTGTTTGTCTTCTGTCAGTTTGTAGCCATGCAGGTTTGGTGGATGATGGCATGCACTGCTAGTGAAAGTGTTGCAATGGCAGACAAAGGAAACAGATGTGAACAAACTCCTGGATTGAAGTACAACAAGGTGCATACATTGGTATTAGATGCTCAGGACCACCCTCAGGTGACTTCGACCATGCAGAATTGAAGAGACTGTCAGGGCTCATGCATGATACAGGGTGCATGCCATACACTAAATTAGTGCTGCATGATGTGGAAGAAGAAGACAAAGAAGAAGGGTGCTTCATTTGTGTCACCATAGCAAGAAATTGGCTATTACACTGTGGCTCATGAAACAGAACTCCTGGTACTCCACTCCGACCAATCCAGCATTCATGCCCTCACAAGTAGGCTGACAAGTCTTTGTAGTTTATTATTGACTGTTAAATGGGGAAGAGCTCTGGCAATTTGGAGTTCATGAAAACTCATGTTGTCAGGAAAGGTTGTGATGTGCTTGGCACGTTCAAAACCCATTCAATCCAAATTATACTGGAACTATACAAGATTTGAAGTTGATTTGGAAGAATAATGGCATCCCTCACTTTGGCAAAGGCAATGGCACCAGCTTTGCATGAATTATCCTTAACCCTGCAGTGAAGTTTTACAGTTATGAGCAGGCATCTAGCTGTGTGCACTCCCTGATGTGCTGTAACACTTCCATACAGAATAGGACGTCAAGGTGGGAGGCAGAGTGTGAGCAATTAGGTTTTCTGGCCCACAACTATGTACAACTGCAGTGACAGAAGTACAGTATGATAGCTAAAATCATCTATCAGCAATGGTGGGAGTAAGGTCAAGAAGGCAATGTATTGGGGTGGAAGTAGCAGAATTTGGCTGTCACTTCTTTTATGATAGGATCAAGGGTCTGATCATTTCATACTATTGCATAATCTTGCAATGCAATCTTGTGGGCTTATTAATAGCAAAAGACCAAGGTGAGTGTTTTATGTGCCCATTCTTCAGTGCAACACTTAGCTAATACAGGAGCACAAATAGATCCATTTGTTACTCTAAATGGTTTGTGTTAATATCAGATCTGTCTATCACAGTTGTGAGCATGCTCTGTTGTGAGCTACCTTCTGTCATTTGTGAGTGTAGGCCAAAATATCTGAAATATTCAAGAATTGCAATTCTCTCTGGTGCTTCAATATTATGCTAAATGGTCTCTGCAGTATAAACTGGTTGTTATTGTTTTTCCTGTGCACCTAGAAAATGTACCCCACTTTTATGTCTTTGTGCTGGGGCTTGTGCTGGGATTATTTCCAGGTGTTGCAGTAGAGTTACTATGGACACTAGTTGGTGGTAAGGTTCAGTTTGTGGAGGCCACTGCAATGCTTGGAAACGGGGACATACATTTGACAGGACAGCTAGGAGATGTCATCAAACAATCATCGCAAATTGATCTGACCTGGGTTTATCATACAAACTGCAAGATTTGTAGATTCAAACAGCTTGCTTCCCTCCTCTTCCTCATGAGAAAGTCCATGTAACAGACTGCCTAAAATGGAGGTTTATCCTTAGCACTTACAGACAATAAGTCTTGCCAATGTGTATGATAGCGATATGAACTCAGAGCATGTGCAGTTAGTTAATCTGAGTGTAAGAATTTGTGAGATTTCTAATTGAATCAGTTTCTCAGAAAAAACTGTTGCATTTGGACCTTGATTTATGCCTTATTCTGATGGGACTTTTGTGCAGAGGCAGCAGACATTGTAAGCTTCTGATACTGAAAAAAGGGTCCACTTCCTCTAGACCGTTACTCCAGGACTGCACATGGTGCAATCTTGGGCTTTTGTGTTGGGACACCTGACCATCTGCCTCATCTTTGAATCCATGCTGCAGAATTCACCAGAACAAAAGACCACTTTTGGTTTGCCGTCGCTCACTTATCAAGGTTTTGTGACGATAGTCCGGTCATGTGCAGACTTTGTGAACTTTTGACATTACCTCTAGGAATGTGGCTTGAACCAAAACTCAGAAGCAAACCTCTTTTTCCTTCTGCAATGCCTACCAAAGATTGCAACCTGAAAGAAAATGCTCGCAATTTGTCCAACTCATCACCAACATGCGCAACAGAGTGATGAAGTGGGAGGGATCGGACAAGGCACCGTGGAACAATGAAAAGAAATATTGTCTTGCTTTTGCTTGTTGGAAACTGCTGCTGATGCACACACTTCTTGTTGGTATATCCGATCCTTGGCCGCAGATCGTTCAAAGACAAAAAGAAAAGTGCCAAGATGAAGATGCCAGAGGAAGGTCGAATTTGTATCGATGATAGACCACGGCCGAAAAACCGCATAGACTGGCTCATGAGGCTGTCAATCTGACAAGCGGCAGTAGAAGACTTTGCAGGAGAGATCGCTGGCGCAACACAAAAATTCTCACCCTCTGCACACACAATCGCCTTCCGATCTGCGTCATCAATGAGTTCCGTGCGGGCATCTGTGGAAGAGAATGACACTTCCACTGGTGTGTTCTTCGACCCTACGATTCCATTCTTCAAAAATTGAACAGGCTCTTGTGGACAGAGGGTTTCATATCGATCTAGAACGGAGCTGCTGGTTGAGCTGCAACAAGGAGTGATGAGACGGAGAGAGAAACAATACACACTCATCAAATCCTGACTCATATCACATCTTTTGAGGCGTAACAGGATGCGCGAAAGATTCCAGTCTAAGGCGGCTAGGCAACACATATTGAGGAGCACTTCTGTTTTGTGAGCAGTGAGTATACTAATGGACCGGTGGGGGGACTGAACTTCACCAAATCAAGGAAGCAGTATGGAAAGAAGTTTGAGTCACTTGGTCTCAACTTGTCTGACCCTTGAGGTATGTGTCTACCAGAATTCACTGTAGTTCTTGGGAGACCTTACCAACGATATAGGTATGTTTCTTTCATTGCATGGTCTGTTTCTTGGGTTCTGTCCCATTTGACTCTGGTGAGAGCATCAATGTGCTTGCTGTGGTGCAGGAGCAGATATTTGCATCATCCTTTGCAGCAGCTGCATACTTGAAATCAATCACTTCCCTTCTGACAAGAAGGCAGAGGCATAATTCTGTCTGGAGATGAATAGCTGAATTTGTCTACTCTGTAAAGGTCAGAACGGTGCTCAGAAATGCGCATGCATCATTTTTAGTTTTCATCACATGGATCCCTGTGAAATTTTGTTTTCAACTGTTATGGAGGTTGTGCGGACAAGCATAGTCATATTCAAAGGTTTCAATCTCATAGCTGTAGCTGTGTGTGTAAATGGGTTGAGGGACTTCCAGAAAGACAGGGACAAAAAAATAGACCTGGCACCAGTCATTTCATGCAGCATGACCAAGATGTAGGTTGTCCGCCCTTTCTCATCTGCCCTCATGTACATGCATTGTAGGATGCTGTCATAGCATGTGTCAACAATCGTCCGGCATCTGGTTTTGTTGCTGTGATCTTGGGTTATCTCTGAGCTGCTGAGCTAAGGCTCTATAAACTTCTTCCTAGTGAGAAGAATGGGAATGGTTGGCTTTTGGTTTCTGTTTTACTCTTACTGTGGTGGAAAAAATGGTCCTGAGTGCAGGTGGGAGCAGTGGTTGTGGGACTTGAAAGGAACATTGTTTACTACAAACTTCAGTGAGTCTATGTACTCCTTTCTGGTATTTTCAAGTCGTATTTGGTTGTTACTTGTTTTGATGCTCATCATGCAAGTCCACCTGTTTCATGATGGATCCTATGCCAGGGATTGGAAGGAGAAAATTACAAGCATGTGCAGGAGAGCAGCAGTGGTAGTTGCTGGTGAATGGACAGAGCATGATTTAGTCATAGCATCCCTGTCTCAGAGAAAGTAGATGGTGACAGAACAAAGTTCACTTTACAAGTATTGGACTTGTCTTCTTGGTTTGGCTGTGATAATCTTGACTGGTTATAGGATTGGATTGTTGGGCAGGCATGTAACTCTGTGTGTGCAGGAGAATCCTGGTTGTTTGTTCATTGCCACCAACTGTGATTCTCTCATTCATTTGACTGATGCACAGGAATGGGCAGGCAATTATTTTTTCTTATTAAATCATGAATACTTCTTCACTTGTTGTGCTCGAACTTCAAACTGAGGTGCCTCTGACATACATATTGTTGACAAGCTTGTGAATAGACACCCAGTTGGGTCTCAACTTCTGTAGGTCATTTTGCAAATTGAAGAGTAAATGCTGAATGTGCCTGGGGAGTGTATAAAATTGCAGTCCCAGATAGAGATATCAACTTTGCTTGTTGAGATTTTTGAAATAGGAGTGAACCAAGGTACTGATGTCAGGGCTAAGGACTGAGAGGGAGGATGAAACAGGAGGGGGAGCCATGGTGGGAGCAATAAAAGGTTCCACAAAGAAAGAGCCACTTGTGCTGGGCAAGCCCTCCACATTTATGATTGACTGCCTTGCTCCAGAGTTTGACCTCTTTTCTTACTTCCCCACCTCTGTCTCCATGTTCCTTTCTTGATTTTTCACACAGCTTTGTGATCCTAGCAGGTAAAATGACCATACATTGATGCCTGCCTGTCTGCTAATCATGGCCAGCTGACAACTATCTTCTTCATATCTCACCTCTGATCCTTCCTCTCTGTTTGCTTTGATGATCTTTTGGATTGCTTACTCATAACCTTCTTGGCTGGATCCAGCTGTTGTGGATGCTGTAGAGTATTTATCAAGTATACTGTATTCATGTAACATGTTGCATGTGAATGCTGAGACCAATGCTTTATCATGACAGATTATTGCTCAACCTGAGAGCATTTCTGAATTTGTGGCATCTTCAATGAGAATCCACTCTCGAAAACACATTGACCTGCAATTTGAAGTCTTGCACATTATCTGTACCAACCTTCAGGCTGAAGTTGCAGGATATTGTGTAGTGTGCGTCAGGTCTGCTTATGCTTGTGTTGTCTCCTTCTTTTGCAGATTTACCATCAGCACATCAGAGATCTGCATGGTCGGTGATAGACTGGATACTGATATTCTCTTTGTACAGAACAGTGGCTGCAAAACTCTGCTTGTTCCTTCTCATACTTCACCACCAACTGTGCTATGTTTCAGATCCTGAGTATTTCCACTTCTCTGTAGGAATAGGGCTTTACACACACACACACACACACACACACAGATTGTTTCTTTGTCCTGTGTTTGCATGTGGGTTCCCATAGCTGTTCTCTTTGGTGCCTTGTAGGAGTAACAATTCTGGAGACACTCCAAAGCCCCAACAACTTCATCCAAATGGATGCTTACACAACCAGTTATATCTGATAAGTAACTAGTAAGTATACCAGGGATTGGGCTTCCATCAAGTCTTTGTGACAAATAATTATTCAGGCCATAGCTTCACAACCATTTGGGATATTTGTTCAATCAACCAACAAGGGCGTCTGGATGCCAAGTCATATGCAAACCACAGTGCATTTCAAGATGCAGCTAACTGCTGGTGCTTTGAGTTCTGCCTATCACCATCACCTGTCCTCTGAAATGTGACGATGTGTGTTCCACAATTTAAGGTTCCAACTCAGTGGCTTTAAGTTCCGCAAGGAGACCAACTAGGTCTTTGAAGTAAAGAACAGGCTTGTGTGATCAGTGTGGTGGAACTGAAGCACCATTGATCATTGGTGCACAACTGGAGAGGAATATGAAGTTGGTTGCTGGAGACTTGCGATTCAGAAAATTTGTGATCTATTCTCACTCAGGTTTTCCAACTATGATCATTTGCACCTGTTGTGTGCATGGGCCACCCAGGTATAGATCTCATCATCGATCATTTTGAGTTTTTGGCAAGTACTTTGAAGCATTGTTATATTAGATAAAATATATGACAATGATTTATTGGGATTGAGTAGGAATGATACAACTACAAATTAATTTAAATTATCTTGGATTGTATAGTTTATGGTATATGTTCATGCCTTGATATATATATATATATATTTGTAACTCCACTAGAGAGCTAGATCCATGTAGATGATGAATCCAAGCTTGAGTAAAAATCTGCAGCACAGGTAACTGACACCAAATACATTACGTTATTATCCTCTGAGGCTTTTAGCAATCAGCAGTGGCTTGGCATGCAATGGCTCTGCCCTGCATGGCAGGCTCAAACAGAATCAAAAGAGAAGATGAAATTGTGTAACTTGGTTGGGTACTTTGAATGCAAAAATGAATATGACAAAAAACTTTGACAGCCTTGTCGATCTCCAGCTTTCATTCACAAATTGGTTCCCAGATCAAGCCAAAAGTGTACCTTCAAATATTGCACAAAATTAGCAAGACTTCCCTCTGGACAGAGCCAAACAAAAGGAAGAAAAACAAAGAAATTGAAAAAAAAAGGTGCTCAATTTTTTTGCAAAGTCTCTTCCCTCTCGGCAGACTCCGGCAACACAGGAAGAAAAACAAGGAGTTCAAGAAACCAAGACAAGGAGAAAAACCAGTCACTCCAAATCTTTGCAAAGAATGACCTGGTCTGAAGGTTTTGGGAAACCATTTCAAGAACTAAAAATTTTCCAAAGAAATTTCCCAACTTTCAGTTTTGCAAACAAATCTAGGGAAAAGGAATTTAGTGAACTTCAAGAGATGAAACTGCCAATTTATAAAATTGATCTAATCCATTAAATTGGGACACATGGATGTTTAAATGCTGACAACTGCAATGCACCATCGCTGCTGACTTATTTCCGAAACTCGTCACTGGACGTCACGTTTCGACCCCTGGAATTACGAGATCTATTTTTATGGACCCACTATCTCTTCCTTTCTTTCTTTGATTACATCCTGATCTAAGTTTTCGGAGGTTAGGAGTTGACAAAACGATTTGTCTTTATGTTTTATCTTCAATGTCAATGCCTGCAAAAGTGCATCTGTAGATCAGCTTTCTATCCAGGCTATAGTGCGGCCTTGAATGCTAGTCAGTCAGAACTCACTCACTCATTTAAGTTTTCAATCTGATTTCAGCCTTCGCCTACCAACCCATCCTGAAGACATGTTGAAATTTACTTGATTGCAAGGAGGCTCTGAAGTAGAAGTAGATTTGAAGTCACTGCAGTCTCGCAATTGCAGGGATTGCAGCTACAAGCGACTTAGTGTTAGTAAAGCTCTTAAGTGTTTGAATTTGTGGCGTAGAAGACATGATTCCCGTTGGTGAAGTCTTTTAGTAGCCTCTTAGTTTGGCAATTGTGATTGAGACTAGAAATTTGAGCTTCACAATTGCATGACACTGTGAGAAATTTCACTGAGAGTACTCCCTTTACAGTGTTTTGTCAACTACCCAACAACTTTCCAACTGCCGGAAGGAATTAAATTCTCAGAGTGTATATATACTGCTAGACGCGAGCTCACCATCGCATTCGCCGTTGTGATCGAGCTCAGTACGGTAGTGTCTTCTTCGCCCAGACTCTCTCGTACAACGCTGTGATATAAAACCTTTTGATCTTGATTCGCTACTCTAACAGTCCAGCAGTAGTTTCAGTACTTTTCAGAGGGACCTGCAGCCATGGCAGCGAGATTCTTCGGCAAGGGAGTTGTAGCGTTGGGTCTGTGCCTGTTGGTTATGATGGCAATGGCAGCTGATAAGGCCAACGCCACGACGTGCAACCTCGCTTCGTTGATGCCTTGTCTACCGGCAGTGGAAGACGCGCACCCTCGTGCTCCGTCTGCGAGCTGCTGTCGTGTCGTCCAGACCGTGGACAAAAACTGTCTGTGCGCTCAGCTCAAATCTGGAACTTATCCAAAGCAAATGATTGAGAATGCGCTGCTGCTCCCAAAGAAGTGCAAGCGTACCAACCTCGCAGGTTTCAGATGCGGTGGTGAGTACCTTTGAATTCTTCAAAATCCAGCATTGCTGAAGCCCAATACATGCAAACCTGTGACATTGATGAGAAGTTAGAACTCGTGTACTGCACTATAGTTCTACTGCACACGAGTCGACGTTGGTCCAGATTGTGGGTGCTCGCACAGACCACCGTACTAGTTCACAATCTATCAGACACTAATCCATCTTCTTTTTGAATACTTGATTCTTGAAAGTCCTAAGTTCGCACCTCTGATTTCATTTTCTTGACCTGCTTAGACATTATATGATCGGACTTTCTCTAATCTCGTCTTCTAAAGTGCTTGGGTTTCGTGGATTCATGTGCAGCATATACCATTCCACATGAAGCGCATAATTCTCATACATTGCCGGGAACAAAAGAATTGTTCAAGAACTGTGAAACAGTCCGGTAATAGCATCAAGAAAATGCTTCAAGTGATTGATTGAGCTGGCTTAGAGTTCTCTGCATGGTGAGGCTTGAAGCTGTACAGAACTGTGTTTATTGATGTGCTGGAAGATCAATAGATTGTTCCACCTGCATCCATCTACAAATAAAATAGTGCTCACACTCCATCTACTGACTCATCTTGAGATATGGGTGATGCAAGGAGTTACATACTTCAGTTGTTTGTCGAATTGCAGCTGAAAGCGGTTTGGTTGAAAAGAAGGGGTTTTCTACTAATGATACAGTTGGCAATGAATGAAAGTAATTATTTCAAATTGAAACACCTTAACATATTTAAGTTCTTTGGATGCATTTAGTTGGCCAATAAATGTAAGTAATTCCTATAAGCTCATATAAATTAAGGTCCCACAACTAAAACTTTTGGAGTGCATTTAATTGGCCAATGTGCATGCAAATAATTCTTGCAAGTTGAAGCATTCACACAAATCAAAAAATTTAAATGCATTCAATTGGCCAAAATATAAAGGTATTTATTTCAAGTTGGAACACTCGCATAAAACAAGCTCTTGGAGTGCATTCAATTCGGAGATAGATGAAGGTAGTTTTTTCAACTCAGAACACCCTTGCAAATCAAGCTTTTGGAGTGCATTCAATTGTCGAATAGATGAAGGTAGTTCTTTCAAGTTGCAACACCTTGACAAATCAAGCTTTCGAAGTGCATTCAATTGGTCAATAAATGAAAATAGTTCTTTCAAGTTACAACACCTTGACAAATCAATCTTTCGAAGTGCATTCAATTGACCAATAGATAAAAGGTACTTCTTTCAAGTTGGAACACTCGCACAAAACAAGCTCTTGGAGTGCATTCAATTCGGCAATAGATGAAGGTAGTTTTTCCAACTTGGAACACCTTTGCAAATCAAGCTCTTGGAATGCATTTAATTGGCTAATAGATGAATGTAGTTCTTTCAAGTTGCAACACCTTGATAAATCAATCTTTCAAAGTGCATTCAATTGGCTAATAAATAAAGGTAGTTTTTTCAAGTTGGAACACTCGCATAAAACAAGTTCTTCGAGTGCATTCAATTCAACGATAAATGAAAGTAGTTTTTCCAACTCAGAACACCTTTACAAATCAAGCTTTTGGAGTGCATTCAATTGGCCAATACATGGAGGTAGTTTTTTCAAGTTGGAACATTCACACAAAATAAGCTCTTGGAGTGCATTCAAATGGTCAATAGAGGAAGGTAGTCCTTCCAACTGGGAACACCTTCGCAAATTAAGCTTTTGAAGTGCATTTAATTGGCCAATAGATGAAGGTAGTTCTTCCAACTTGGAACACCCTAACAAATCAAGCTTCTGAAGTTCATTCAATTGGCCAATACATGGCAATAGTTTTCTCAAGTTGGAACACCCACACAAAACAAGCTCTTGGGAGTGCATTCAATTGACCAATAGATGAAGGCAGTTTTGTCAACTCATAACACCTTCGCAAATCAAGCTTTCGAAATGAAATCAAGCTTTCAAAATGCATTCAATTGGCTAATACATGAAGGTATTACTTTCAAGTTGGACCACTTGCACAAAACAAGCTCTTCGAACCCATTCAATTAACCAATAAATGAAGGTAACTCTTTCAAATTGGAACACCACGACAAATTAAGCCCTTAGAGTGCATTTAATTGGCCAATAGAAGAAGGCAATTTTTTCAAGTTGGAACACCTTGACAAATCAAGCTCTTGGAGTGCATTCAATTGGCCAATACATGAAGGTAATTATTTCAAATTGGAACACCACCACAAATCAAGCCCTTGGAATGCATTAATTGGCCAATCAAAGGAGGCAATTTTTAAAAATTAGAATATCCTAACAAATCAATCTCTTGGAGTGCATTCAATTGGCCAATACATGAAGGTAGTTCTTTGAACTAGGAATGCCCTCACAAATGAAGCTTTTGGAGTGCATTCAATTCGCCAATAAATGAAGATAATTATTTCAACTTGGAACACCCTGACAAATTAAGCTTTTAGAGTGCATTCAATTGGCCAATAGATGAAGATAGTCCTTCCAAGTTCGAATAATTCCACAAATCAAGCTTTTGGAGTGCATTCAATTGGCCAATAGATGAAGGTAATTCTTTCAACTTGCATCCAAATAAATCAAGCTTTTGGAGTGCATTCAATTCGCGAATAGATGAAGGTAATCCTTCCAAGTTCGAACAATATGACAAATCAAGCTCTTGGAGTGCATTCAATTGGCCAATAGATGAAGGTAGTTCTTTCAACTTGGAACACCTTGACAAATTAAGCTCTTGGAGTGCATTCAATTGGCCAATAGATGAAGGTAGTTCTTTCAACTTGGAACACCTTGACAAATTAAGCTCTTGGAGTGCATTCAATTGGCCAATAGATGAAGGTAGTTTTTTCAATTCGGAACACCCAATTAAATTAAGCGTTCGGAGTGCATTCAATTGGCCAATAGATGAAGGTAATCTTTTCAAGTCTAAACAATATGACAAATGAAGCTTTTGGAGTGCATTCAATTGGCCAATAGATGAAGGGAGTTCTTTCAACATGGAACAACTTCGCAAATGAAACTCTTTGAGTGCAGTCAATTGGCCAATAGATGAAAGTAGTTCTTTCAAGTTGAAACACCCTGACAAATTAAGCTCTTGGAGTGCACTCAATTGGCCAATACATGAAGGTAATTCTTTCAACTTGGAACACCTTGACAAAATAAGGTCTTGGAGTGCATTCAATTGGCCAATACATGAAGGTAGTCCTTCCAAGTTCGAACAATATGACAAATCAAGCTTTTGTAGTGCATTCAATTGGCCAATACATGAAGGTAGTCCTTCCAAGTTCGAACAATATGACAAATCAAGCTTTTGGAGTGCATTCAATTGGCAAATAGATGAAGGTAGTTCTTTCAACTTGGAACACCCTGATAAATTAAACTTTTGGAGTGCATTCAATTGGCCAATACATGAAGGTAATCCTTCCAAATTCGAACAATCCCACAAATCAAGCTTTTGGAGTGCATTCAATTGGCCAATACATGAAGGTAATCCTTCCAAGTTGGAACAATATGACAAATCAAGCTTTTGGAGTGCATTCAATTGGCCAATAGATAAAGGTAGTCCTTCGAAGTTCGAACAATATGACAAATCAAGCTTTTGGAGTGCATTCAATTGGCCTACAGATGAAGGTAGTTCTTTCAACTTGGAACAAAATGACAAATCAAGCTTTTGGAGTGCATTCAATTGGCCAATAGATGAAGGTAGTCCTTTCAAGTTCGAACAATATGACAAATGAAGCTTTTGGAGTGCATTCAATTGGCCAATAGATGAAGGTAGTTTTTTCAGCATGGAACACCTTCGCAAATGAAACTCTTGGAGTGTAGTCAATTGGCCAATAGATGAAGGTAGTTCTTTCAAGTTAAAACACCCTGACAAATTAAGCTCTTGGAGTGCATTCAATTGGCTAATAGATGAAGGTAGTTCTTTCAAGTTAAAACATCCTGACAAATTAAGCTCTTGGAGTGCATTCAATTGGCCAATAGATGAAGGTAGTTCTTTCAAGTTGAAACACCCTGACAAATTAAACTCTTGGAGTGCATTCAATTGGTCAATAAATGAAGGTAGTTCTTCCAAATTTTGGCACTCTGCCAAATCAAGCATTCGTAATTCTGAACAAGAAAACAAATTACTTGACAATTTTTCCATCATGCATTTCTTGAGGCATAACCATTTAACATTATTCAAATTTTGTCGTTGGATAATATTTTCCACAATAGGTTGTGAAGCTTCTGTTAGGTCAACCAACCTAAGGTTGTGAAATCCCTTTGAGTCGATTTGGGACAACAAAGGCAAATTGACACACTTTTTCAATGAAATGCCCTTTAAATGTTTCAGCACCTATCACATGAAATGAAAACAAAAGGATTATCAATACAAAAAAACATTTCATCTCAATGCCAAAATTTATTAGAAAAACATGTATTTATAAAATCAAAATTCAAAGTTAAAACGTTTGGTTTGGGACATTAAAAAAATCATAGGAATTTGAAATAAAATTATAGGATTGAAATAGTAGAATGACAACCTCATCCTTTTGTAAAAAATCATTTGATTGATTTGATTTCCATACAAATCGATTCATAAATGGTAATTTCATTGCAATATTTTGACCCATGTCTCGTAATTGGTCATGTATGTATAAGATTCCACCTTTCCCCTGTTCGATTAAAGATCTATCTTGTAAATTTTGCAATCCAAGTTTTGAGGATGAATAATCTCCATTCCACGCTCGACAAATTGTATTTATTTTCAAACCACCCAAAAAACAAGCAATATCCAAAAACATGTTTTTATGTTGTTCATCCAAATGGTCATAAGAAATCTTCAATACATTCCAAAGCTTTTCATTATCATTGCCCCCTGTCAAACTTTGGCCATTTTTCAATGTGCTCAAAGCATCTTCCCAAATTTCCAATTCTTTGTTATTACATAAAAAAGAACCCAATACTTTAAGACTTAAAGGGAGCCCCCCACAAGCTTTTATAATCTTCATACATATATCGTTGAATTTTTTTGTTGGAACATGATTTGCATTATCGAATGCATGGAACATAAAAAGTTCCTTTGCTTGCTCTTCTTTCAAAGATTTCATGACCACTTTTCCATCCACACTTACATGAGATTTTAGAAGTTGCCAATTTCGACAATTCACAAGTATTCTGCTTTTAGAAGCTGGATTCTTGGTAGCCTTATCAATGAGAATTGGCAAAGATGTAAGGCATTCCGCCTTACCAACATTATCCACCACCACTAACACTTTTTTCGATATCATACATTGCCTAATTTTGTCGAGGTGTTTTTTTTTCACATTTTCTTCTTTGCATAACCTTTCGCCACACAAATCATGTAGGAGTTGTTTTATGACGTCATTGATATTGTCCTTTGAATTCACATCCTCCAAAAAACTAGATTTGTCATATTGGTTGTGGAACAAATGATAGAATTTTTGGCACAAAGTGGTCTTCCCAATCCCACCCATTCCAACCAAACCAACAATAGATTCCTTTTGTAACAAAATGTTTATTTCTTTTGCTTTGTCATCCAAGCCCACCTCATGACATGGCAAAGGCGGAAGCTCTATATTTTTCTGTCAAAATTCACAAAATAAATGTCATTTATATATCTTCTTAGTTGATAACCAATATATATGATATTGCATATGCGATACCCATCAAGTGTGTTATGACCTAATGTGTTTCAAATCACATGAACATATATGAAATCAAAAAAATGAGATTTGATGTTTTTACCTGCATACATATTCTTAAACATCTTAACAACAAATAATAGCTTGGATGCTCCTTGTTTAATGGCTTGCAAATTGTCAAGTGATTAGCATCCTCGATTTTGTAATTGTTGTTGTTTGACAACCGAGTAGCTGAGACATATGGCACTAAAATTCCCTGCATGTGCAAAAGATTAAATTAATGGAACTCATTGATTTGTTTGCTCACTTATCCTTTCATTTATAAACCAAATACCGGTGGACACTATAACTTAAGAACTATTAATGTTCGAATAATAATGAAATATTGTGTACAAGTAATTTCCTTCAACCCTTTGGCAAGTAACTTATATAAATACATCACAAAGTTACTTGTTTTTAATTTCAGAAATATTACATGTTTTTACCAATGTTATGATTTTCCTTAAAAATATATTTCTGGAATTGATTTGATGAAGGGAAATTTTAAACCTATTACCTGATGTTTGAAATCAATCACATTTAATTTCCATCAGTAATAATTCATGAAACAAAGTTCGTAAAACACATGACCCATTCACCACATTAATATATTTAGAAGTGTTGAGTACATGATCCCACACAAGTTTTGACAATACAAAAAATGTTCAACTAATGTACCAAGTTCGATAACTTTCAATATGATATAATGAAAATCTTACCAAATTTTCGTTAATTGGTAATCCTTCGCCAAATTCAAATATGTTGAGGTCTTCATGAACAGCATCTTTAAATTCTTTTGAAAGGGACTCCATTTGTTGGCTAAAAGGTTTTAAATTTCTTGAAAAACTAGGTTGGGCAAAATCTTTGTTGAACGAATTGATTTGTTGACATTTCCAATTGAAATATTTTGATAAATTTTTGGTAGCACCAGAATGTGGTACACCATAAAATACTACACCTTTGAGATTGTTCAAAAATGTTCTACAACATTTTTGTATTTCATCATCCAAATCATTTTTTGACATTTGATATACATGTTTGCGAACTTCAACCACCAAGCTTTTCAGTACAAGACCTCCAAAACTATAAGCAATTAATGCCACCGGTCCATCCCAAAGGGATTGATATCTACAAAATATTCAACAATGCACTAAAATTTCATTATCAACGTTGTATTAAACATGTACATCCTATTATACTTGGGGCAATTTTTCGATTCACACATGACCTAAGCTATAAGTTCATAATTGTTTAACTTGCCCTATGTCATTTTTCATTTATTGATTCCATTAATTTACCTAGAAAATGTGACAACCATGTTTTGATAAAGCAATTTTTATGCACAAATATGTAGGTATGTACATTCTTTTGTTAATGTACAACTCCTCTGCTATGTGTTAGGTTGGAAATATAGTTGGAAATTATATATATATCATATTTTTAAAATATATTTTTTGCAATGAAATTGATGAAAATTATCTACACATGTATTAATTTAATTCAATTCAATTCAATTACATTAGCAAAGATAAAACTTCAAAAAACATGAACTAAAAATTGCCATAAAAACCAAACTAGTTGTACCATGAATTTATAATATGAACATAGACTTTGCTATTATCCTCAAACAAGACCATCTGAATTTAAGCCCCATTTTATGTTCTCCTACATGAATATAACAATTCAAGTAAATTGAAATTTGTTGGTGTGTATCATAGGACTAGTACACATGCATAATTAACTCGTGCAAAACATGTAAGAAATTCTAAAGATGTAAAAAATTAGGTTTAATGTATAAAAGGAATAGTAATTAATGTGTCCATAAATAGAGGAGATTTTCACACCTTGAATTTGCAATCAAACTTTGAATGAGGTTTTTACCAATTTCAGTCACATCATTGTGAACACTTCCCACAATGTTAGAATCATAGGACAATGATAAAATTCGAACATTATTGTTCAAGTTTTCAGGTAGCCACTTTTCTGGCCAACATATGCACTTTTCTCTGTTGTCGGTGGGACGTGTTGTCCATGTTTCCTTCCATTCATCATTCGTGCCAAAAGTAATCCCATGAAAAAAAATGATGGTCAAGTTTGGATTATTGGAATTGCAAGTGGGATTTAATTCACGCACTCGAAATTCCTGCAAAGAAAATGAAAACGAGTCAACACAATTCTTCATTTGTTTTTTGGAAATTATTTGATTATACGTGAAATAAACGAAGTGCAATATACAAAATATAGTGGTTAGATAAAGGCAATAATTAGTTGAAAATATTAAGTTTAACAAGATGACAATAATAAATGAATTAGAGAATACCAAATCTATCTTGTATGATTAACAAATGAAGATCATTCATTCGTTATAGACCTCAAAGCTTGAAAACATAGTGAATAAGTAAATGTTGTTACATAGTGGGTGGAACGCGTGCCAAACAATAAAGGCTAATGTTAAGGATTGGATTCTTTCGAGTTTGGGTTGATTAATTGAGCCATCTAGTTTGGTTCACTTGTATTTCATGACATGTTCCACCAACAACGGGGCCTCCAAGATCTTTGGTGGCTAAAGGATTGGGACACAAACCCAATAAGAATGTCTAAGAGCATTTTAATAATCTACTTTAGGTTGTTGGATTAAGAGTACACGTTGAACTTAACTGATAATCTATAATGAAAGTTCCAATCCTTACAAGTTCAATATATTCTTAGTCAATGCCAAATTTTGACAAATTTCCCTTTAACCAATTCTACTTGTTGTAACAAATTCGTATTGTTTTAAACATCATTTCATATTGTTTTTATCTAAACAACGATATTAGAAAGTAAAATTGTATGACAAGGAAACATGTGAATGATTGGGGACATTCAAGTACCCTAGTGACTGAAAGGTATGGTTGTGAAATTGTTGGTTGGGAGTTCAAATCTGAACTAGACCTCCTTCTCCTAATGCTTTGTGAGGACAATAAGCTATTGTGGTTGTAAAGGTCAAGCACAATCATCAACACCCAAACAAAAAACTGAAAAAAAAAAAAAAAATTATCAAACGTCACTGCGTAACTTGGGAGAACCCAACAAAAAACTGTGCAAAGAAAGCTTATCATAAGATTAAGAAGAAGCACCACATTGTTGTGCCATCCAGAGCTTGAAGGAGCATTTTCAGCTGGGACCAAAGCAACAGGGGTCTGCACAACATCTCTCTTTTTTTTTCGTGCCCCTTGTGGATGATCAACTCCTTTCCGCTTTACCATATTTCGCACAACTGCAATTCCTTTTGCTCACTGCTCTCATAAATATTTTTCTAATAACCTTTTGGTCTCATAAAACCTGCTACAAATCCTTTGCCATCCCAGTAGCATACACAGGGTATGATGGGCGTCCCTCACATCACAGATTCCTGGAAGCTAAGCTGATCTTCCCACTAGATCTCGTCAGAGAACATTAACCGCTTTCCTCTTCCCGAACTCCGTAGAATTCCTACACTCTTTTCTTCTTACTCCTTTTTTGACTTTTCTCACAGAAGAAGAAGCTCTCATAAAACCTGCTAGAAATCCTCTGCCATCCCAATAGCATACACGGGGTACGATGTGTGTCCCTCACATCACAGATTCTCGCAAGCTGACCTTTCCACTAGATCTCTCCATAGAACATCAACCCCTTTCCTCTTCATGATCTCCTGGGAATTCCCACTCTCTTTTCTTACTCCTTTGTCGACCTTTCTTGCAGATGCCTCTTCTTGTTCATTTTCTTCCTCGCCCAGAAACTTCTAGAAGGGTTTTGCCGTGACTCTTCAGACTCTAGCATACGCGTTTTACCGATTTCTTCGTGGCCACTGAACAATTCATTACTTTCTTTTCTGGAACACCTGTCTCTATTTTCTACTTGAGAATGGACCATGCAATGTCAGATGTAGACTTTCTCAACGCGCTTTACTTTTTCCCTCTGGACTCCTCCATTATTATCATCATGACTTTTGTTCACATCCACACACCGACCTTTCTTTTACCAAAAGACTATAGCCGAAAAAAAGCTAAGTCATAAATTTAAAAAGTGCTAAAATCAAATGCTTTTAGAGATTTTCAATTGCCAAAATTCAACCAAATCCAAAGAAAAATCGTCAGATTTCCAGACATGGTTTTCAAGTAGGTAGCCAAAAATAGAGAAAGATGTTGAAGATTTTCTAATGCGATCATTTAGCTCATAGCCAAATCTGACTAAATCTTCCTACCGATGATTGCCACTTGGGCTATATCTCAAAACTCACCCAAAAAATTATGCATCCACACGTTTCCTGCTCTTGGCTGATTTCACCCAGTGCATCATTGAGGCGCTTTGCCATAGCTCATGTTGCAGGCAATGCATGATTAATTGGGCCTTGGGCGAAACGGCCGGTGTGAATAATTGACTCCACATTGGGATCACTGTAAAAATCCTCAAAACCCATTTAAATGGCCATATTTGGCCCCAAAATTTATAGATTTGGACTTTGAGACCCTGATTTAGTGGAGGGAAATGATATTTGTAAATATTTAGAATATATATGGGCAATTTAAATGAGCTTTGTGGTTTTTACCATGATCCCAATTTGGGGGTCGATTTGCCTTGGGTGGGTGAACGTGGCCTACACTAGAACCACCGTGACAATCCCAAAGTTTTGGGGGGCAGCTTCAAAACATTATAGATACATGTAGCGTCCTTAGAGCATCTCCGCCCGACACCTGCAAACACTGCTTTTCATAAAATTTTGCAGCATGATAGCATTACTTATGCTCCGCTCCTGTATTTATGTCAACTTTGCAGTGGTTATTTTAACCCCTTTAAAAGCTTTTTTCTACTATGGATTTGGACGGCGACTAATAGTGGTCCAGATGTAGAGACATAAATGGTCTTTTGTGTGCTAAAAGGGACTTTTATGACGATTGCCCATCCATTGCGCTAAGTTTATTATAACAAGCTTTAGGGTTCATGTGTGCAATAAATCACAATTTGGGTGGCAAGTCTTTGTTTTTTTGTAATAAATTTGTTGTTGGTGTTGGGCAATGGGAACACTGATAAGGTAGAAACACTCTGTTGGTGTCATTGGAGGAATTGCAAGGTGGGTGAGTGGGATGTAGAAAGCTCCACCACCATTGCCTAGAGCTTGGAGTTGAATGAAAATTGCCACATTCAAACCTCAAGCACAAATTTAGGATTGTGTTATTCAAACCAACATTTGAAATAAGGAATATTGGGTATGATCTAATCACATTGTTTTTATTTTTATTTTTCTATGCACATGGAAGGGAATTCATCCATAATTTGAATGTGATTTTTTTCGTCCAACCAGATGTGAGCTTAATAAATAAGGGTTACCTAATCATTTGGTTCGATGAAAATAATTTTTTAAAAAAGTAACAAAAATTGTCATAAAATTGTACGTTGAATTTTTTAATTAAAGGATAAAAAATAACATAATTATTCATTAATGTGCATTAATTTCTAAATTTTGCATTGTAAAAAATAATAATAGATCTTTTTGAAATACATGTTCAAAGTCCATATTTTATAATGATTTTAAAAATAAAATATATGATAAATAGGTTATAAAAAATAGACTTTTTACATTCTATTAGAGTTGACCTTCAAGAATAAAATGGGCTGATAAGTTTTACAAGTATCTCAAAAATATCCTCATTAATGAGTTTATCATCTAATAAATGGGGATTGTTTTGTTTATTTTAAAAAATTATATGTTCCTTTATTTTTGAAGATATAAATATCACACATATTCTTGAGGGTTGGTTATAATGGGAAGTTTTGCTACAATTCTTATTTTTGGTTTTGTATACATGATACAAGATAAAATTACAAAAAATCATTTTTTGTGTTTATTTTATCTTGCTTAGACCTCACTAATAACTAAACATGGGTTAATGATCATACATATGGGTTAATAACCAAACAATTATGTAAGTCAAATACCAAACACATTGATTTTTATAACTATAAACATGTTGTACAAATTTCCCCTTCTATGATTGATATTAAATTCCAAAAAAATAATTTTTAATTAAATCTTAAAATGTGTGAAAATTTGTAAGGGCTCATGTGAAGGTGAAATTATGTGATTTAGGATTGGCTATGGTTCCCATAGTCCTTTTAAAACAAATTAAACATAAGTTCTAAAGATGTACTCTTGGCATGTAACTATAGTCTTAATTATTTTGGGATTTGACAAACTTATCACTTGTTTCAAACACAATATTTGTGATGGAGATGCAATTGCAAGTTCAATAGTTTTTTTTCAAGTTGTAATGTGACACTAAATATGGGTACAGTTTTTCATGAAGTTGTTTTTGGAATGAGAGTGTTTGAGATGAAACTTCTTTTGAAGAGTTTTTTTTGTTTTTTCTTTGCTCAATTCAAGCTAATTCATTTGAGTTAATGTTGTCGAAATTGATGCGACACATTCAAGTTACATTTGTTATCACATCAACGTTTGTTTGGACACATTTGAACAAACAAACATGGTTGTACATTGATTAATGTTTTTTATAATGGAATTTTTTTATCAAACTTGTTTTGGCGATCAAAAGTAATCAAAGTTTTTTGATCATCCAATTTTTTTATCACTAAATTGAGCAGTCAAAAAATTTTGGTCTTCAACTTCTGGTGGCGAAATTGAACAACTTCAATTTTTTTATTTGCCCAGAAAACTTTTTGGGAGGTGCCAAAAAACGTTTAGTAGTCTTATCAACAATGGCAATTGATCCAACAATGGGAAAGAAATTATCACTGCCCAAAACAATTTGGTTGTTGCCCGAAATTTTTAAAAAATTGCCCAAAAAATTCAATACCCAATTTTGAATTCAAATTTCAAACCCTAAACCCACTAGACTAGGTGACCAAAAATTCGACAACCAAATTTTTTGGGCAATGCTCGAAAAGATTCTGGTTATCTCCCAAAAAATGTTAGCCATCCCATGGATTATGGTTTAATTTCCCTTGTTGTTCTTGTAACCTAGAAATTTCAGGTCATGCACCAAAAAAACATTTGGTTGCCACCCCCAAAAAAATGATCACCAATTGAAAATTTTACAATCACCATAAGGTTTAGGGTGATCTAATCATGTGATTTTTAGTCAGCCTTAACTGTCTTTTAGGTAGCTCAATATCATTTTGACCTAGGTTGACACTATTCTAACTAGACGTAGGGCTCTATCTGTTCAAATTGACATGTCAAATCGTGATGGACACCCAACCACTATGACAACCATGATTTGGGTATTATGTTGCATTTTTTGCACATTTGATGTGTCATTCAAAGATGTAAAAGACCCTTTTTTTTGGGTGATCAAAACGTGGATGGAAATTTGGAACAATTATCTATTTAATTAGAACAATTTAAAGCACATATGATAGACAAATGCAAACAAAAACAACATTTTTAATTGTAAAGATTATCACTTGTCTTTGTCAATGTTGGTTTGGTGCAAAGAACTTGGGCCTCCTAGTTTATCTTATTGAAAATTAGTTTGATGATCTCATTATTGGTGTTGAGGTTAAAAGAAGACCAAAGGATGTGGATGGGTTTGGTGAAGATAAGGAAAACATATTGAGATCTGATGGATGTTGAGTTTCTTATGAAGTTGAGAATCATGTAAAAGATTGTGCGCACAATTAGAACATGTATACATGGTTTTGATAACATTTTCTTCATAATGCACATAATATTATAAAGTTTTCATTAAACTCCTACACATCTATTGCCACTTTGTAAATGTGTCAATTCAATGATCATTATAAATGAATAATTTTGAAGGCTCCATGTGAATGAAATCCAAGTTTTGCATATTATGGCACATTTTTTGTTTACCTTTCTTTTCTTTTTAGAGGTTATGTAAGTTTTAAAGTTTTTACACTTACACTTGCATTGTTTCTACATAGCCTAAAATTATTTAGGCATTCACACACCCCACTATGTACACGGTCCATAATTGAACCATATATATATTTACATTAACCCCCAGGACATAAATATATTTTCCTAAGCCATTTACAGGAAGGGTAAGTCTTAAACCATATACACACACAACACGAGTTCTAAGACCATGTACACATTCTGACATGTACACATGTTCTCCTCTATTGGTCCAAGCATGTGAAGAACTTCAACTGCACCTCTATTGTCAGGGGAGTCACCAATCTCTGATTTCCCTCGCCACCAGATAGAAACTTAGATACTTTGGCCAAGAACCGTTTCCAATAGATCTTAAGATTTCTCCAACTTTCTCTTCAGATTTCGGCAATCTTGTGGCGTGACGGTATGCATCCGCACAACGGCGGCATTCCACTCACGAATAGTGTCAACACTCATTCCTGCCGCTCCAGCTTTCAAGATTTTAGAGTGTCAGGGTTCTGGACGGTTTTCCGACAATCGCAAGCCCGGTGAATTCTCAGGATGAGGTTCAATCTGGAATTGCCCGACTGAGAAATGCACAGGTGGTGGTGGGAGAGAGATTGGAGTTGGGTCGACTTCGGATGCTCGAGAGGGATTGAATTTGTGTCCACTTTGGATGCTCGAGAGGGATTTGCATTTGGGTCTATTTCGGATTCTCTTCTCGCTTTTGTTTGCCGAAAATTCTTGACCTGATTAGAGTGATATCTTCCGAAGCAAGTCGAATGATTGAACACAATCTATGCAAGATGCAAGACCTCATCGAGTTGGGTTTTCTGCAAGGTACTTGATTATTTAGGAAGTTCCTGGAGGTCAGAGAGAGAACCTGTGCGGCAGTTGTTCTTGGATCCTTCACAATGGTGGGATCACAGATCCGAGAAGGTAACCGAACATCAATCTTGTCAGAGACTTCACATGTCACTGCAGCCATAGCTCTTGTTGGTGTCAATCTTGTTCTCTCTCTCTCTCTCTCTTGGTTGCTATCCTGCCACGGTCTAAAGCTTTGGCAGAAATTCTCTTCAGATCCTTTGCACTGGTGGGGGATAGTAGTAGTAGGGCTGGAGAAGGTAAGTAACTGCAATGTGCTTGTGGAAAAATTCTCTTGCTGATGGGGAAGATCAGTGTGGCTCTCTCTGTTCTTATAATAGAATTTTATGCCAGGGATGTGGAGAATCACATGGCTGATCAGTTTGATCTGGATTTCTGGTACCTGGATTTCAAGCACAAGAAGACACAGGAAGGACTCTGGCTTGACAGCTGACGAAACCTGCCATTAGTGGCAGCAGAGGTGGCTGCAACGGCACCAGGCACAGTTCAATTGAACATTTTTGCATGGACTAAGAAGCTTACAAAATATGTGAATCATGGGCAACCTGAGAAGGTGATGCAGCTCTTCTGATAAATGCAATGAGAATGAATGAGTCCTGACAAATTCACTTTATTTCAGGTGATTAATGCATGTGCTGGTTTGGGAGCACTCAAAGATAGCAGGCATGCTCATCAACGGATCATTGAAAGTGGTTTTGAGTCTGATGTCTTTGTTGGGTGTAGCCTCTTTGACACGTATTCAAAATGTGGGGGCATCCACAATGCTCAGAGAGTGTTCAACAAGATGCCACCACACAATGTGGTCACTTGGAATGCCATGATATTGAGACTTGTGAAATGTAGGCAAGGGTACAAGGCACTTGAACTATTTTGACAAATGCAACAGGAAACTGTGTGGCCAGACTCTTTTACTTTTATGGGGGTGCTGAATGGATGTGCCAGCGTGATTTGAACTTGAAGATGGCAGGTGTGTTCACGAGCACATTGTTAAAATGTTACGAAATCAGATATCTTTGTGGAAAATAGCCTTATTGCCATGTATATGAAATGTGAGAGCATGAAGGATGTATGCAAAATGAGGGAGCATCTCAAAATTTGGTCTCCTGGAATGCCATATTTGGAGGATGTGCCATGCATGGGCATGGTAAGGAAGCTCTTAAACAATTTGATCGGATGTGGGGAGGTGTACAGTTAGATGATGTTACTTTTGTTTGTCTTCTGTCAGTTTGTAGCCATGCAGGTTTGGTGGATGATGGCATGCACTGCTAGTGAAAGTGTTGCAATGGCAGACAAAGGAAACAGATTTGAACAAACTCCTGGATTGAAGTACAACAAGCTGCATACATTGGTATTAGATGATCAGGACCACCCTCAGGTGACTTCGATCATGCAGAATTGAAGAGACTGTCAGGGCTCCTGCATGATACAGGGTGCATGCCATACACTAAATTAGTGCTGCATGATGTGGAAGAAGAAGACAAAGAAGAAGGTGCTTCATTTGTGTCACCATAGCAAGAAATTGGCTATTACACTGTGGCTCATGAAACACAACTCCTGGTACTCCACTCCGACCAATCCAGCATTCATGCCCTCACAAGTAGGCTGACAAGTCTTTGTAGTTTATTATTGACTGTTAAATGGGGAAGAGCTCTGGCAATTTGGAGTTCATGAAAACTCATGTTGTCAGGAAAGGTTGTGATGTGCTTGGCAGGTTCAAAACCCATTCAATCCAAATTATACTGGAACTATACAAGATTTGAAGTTGATTTGGAAGAATAATGGCATCCCTGACTTTGGCAAAGGCAATGGCACCAGCTTTGCATGAATTATCCTTAACCCTGCAGTGAAGTTTTATAGTTATGAGCAGGCATTTAGCTGTGTGCACTCCCTGATGTGCTGTAACAGTTGCATACAGAATAGGATGTCAAGGTGGGAGGCAGGGTGTGAGCAATTAGGTTTTCTGGCCCACAACTATGTACAACTGCAGTGACAGAAGTACAGTATGATAGCTAAAATCATCTATCAGCAATGGTGGGAGTAAGGTCAAGAAGGCAATGTATTGGGGTGGAAGTAGCAGAATTTGGCTGTCACTTCTTTTATGATAGGATCAAGGGTCTGATCATTTCATACTATTGCATAATCTTGCAATGCAATCTTGTGGGCTTATTAACAGCAAAAGACCAAGGTGAGTGTTTTATGTGCCCATTCTTCAGTGCAACACTTAGCTAATACAGGAGCACAAATAGATCCATTTGTTACCCTAAATGGTTTGTGTTAATATCAGATCTGTCTATCACAGTTGTGAGCACGCTCTGTTGTGAGCTACCTTCTGTCATTTGTGAGTGTAGGCCAAAATATCTGCAATATTCAAGAATTGCAATTCTGTCTGGTGCTTCAATTTTTATGCTAAATGGTCTCTGCAGTATAAACTGGTTGTTATTGTTTTTCCTGTGCACCTAGAAAATGTAACCCACTTTTATGTCTTTGTGCTGGGGCTTGTGCTAGGATTGTTTCCAGGTGTTGCAGTAGAGTTATTATGGACACTAGTTGGTGGTAAGGTTCAGTTTGTGGAGGCCACTGCAATGCTTGGAAACGGGGACATACATTTGACAGGGCAGCTAGGAGATGTCATCAAAGAATCTTCTCACATTGATCTGACATGGGTTTATCATACAAACTGCAAGATTTGTAGATTCAAACAGCTTGCTTCCCTCCTCTTCTTCATGAGAAAGTCTGTGTAACAGACTGCCTAAAATGGCGGTTTATCCTTAGCACTTACAGACAACAAGTCTTGCCAAAGTGTATGATAGCGATATGAACTCGGAGCATGTGCAGTTTGTTAATCTGGGGTGTAAGAATTTGTGAGATTTCTAACTGAATCAGTTTCTTAGAAAAAACTGTTGTATTTTGGACCTTGATTCATGCCTTCTTCCAATTGGATTTTTGTGCAGAGGCAACAGACATTGTAAGCTTCTGATACCGAAAAAAGGATCCACTTCCTCTAGACCATTATTGCAGGACTGCACATGATGCAATCTCGGGCTTTCGTGTATAATGGTTTGCCCAAGTTTTTGGGAAGATTATTATATGCTTATCTACACCCGCTGTTGGGAGCTGATGAACTCAGTGGGTAGTCATGGCAGCTCGTCACTGGCGTTCGTGATGAAAGTGATGGTCTGTCACTTTGTGAGCGACTCTCATGAGGTTATGACTGCACTCATTGTTACCTTTAATTGTTGTTGTGGAGATTTCTCTGCAACTTCATCGATCTTTCGTGTCGGGACACCTGAGCATCTGCCTCATCTTTGAATCGATGCTGCAGAATTCACCAGAACAAAAGGCGACTTTTGGTTTGCTGTTGCTCACTTATGAAGGTTTTGTGACTATAGCCTGTTAATGTTCAGACTTTGTGGACATTTGACATTACCTCTAGGAATGTGGCCTGAACCAAAACTCAGAAGCAAACCTCCTTTTCCTTCTGCAATGCCTACCAAAGATTGCAAGCTGAAAGCAAATGCTCCCAATTTGTCCAACTCATCACCAACATGCGCAACAGAGTGATGAAGTGGGAGGGATCGGACAAGGCACCGTGGAACAATGAAAAGAAATATTGTTTTGCTTCTGTTTGTAGGAAACTGCTGCTGATGCACACACTTCTTGTTGGTATATCCGATCCTTGGCCGCAGATCGTTCAAAGACAAACGAAAAGTGCCAAGATTAGACTTAGACTGGCTCACGAGGCTGTCAATCTAACAAGCGGCAGTAGAAGACTTTGCAGCAGAGATCGCTGGCCGCAACACAAAAATTCTCACCCTCTGCACACACAATCCCCCTCTTGTCTGCGTCATCAATGAGTTCAAGCCGGGCATCCGTGGAAGAGAATGGCACTTCCACTGGTGTGTTCTTCGAACCTACGATTCCATTCTTCAAAAATTGAACAGGCTCTCGTTGGACAGAGGGTTTCATATCGATCTAGAATGGAGCTGCTGGTCGAGCTGCAACATTGAGTGATGAGACGGAGAGAGTCACAATACACACTCAGTCCAATCCTGATTCATATCACTTCTTCTGAGGCGTACAAGACATGATTCCGGTTGGTGAAGTCTTTTCGTAGCCTCTTAGTTTTGCAATTGTGATTGAGACTAGAAATTTGAACTTCACAATTGCATGACACTGTGAGAAATTTCACTGAGACTCCTTTTACAGTGTTTTGTCAACTACCCAACAACTTTCCAACTGCCGGAAGGAATTAAATTCTCAGAGTGTATGTATACTGCTAGACGCGAGCTCTCCATCCCATTCGCAGTTGTGATCGAGCTCAGTACGGTTGTGTCTTCTGCGCCCAGACCCTCTCGTACAACGCTGTGATATACAACGCTTTGATCTTGATTCGCTACTCTAACAGTCCAGCAGATGTTTCAGTACTTTTCAGAGGGACCTGCAGTGATGGCAGCGAGATTCTTCGGCAAGGGAGTTGTAGCATTGGGTCTGTGCCTGTTGGTTATGATGGCAATGGCAGCTGATCAGGCCAACGCCGCGACGTGCAACCTCGCTTCGTTGATGCCTTGTCTCTCGGCAGTGGAAGGAGCGCACCCTCGTGCTCCGTCTGCGAGCTGCTGTCGTGTCGTCCAGACAGTGGACAAAAACTGTCTGTGCGCTCAGCTCAAATCTGGAACTTATCCAAAGCAAATGATTGAGAATGCGCTGCTGCTCCCAAAGAAGTGCACGCCTACCAACCTCGCAGGTTTCAGATGCGGTGGTGAATACCTATGAATTCTTCAATATCCAGCATTGCTGAAGCCCAATACAAACCTGTGACATCATGAGAAGTTAGAACTCGTGCGCTGCACTATAGTTCTACTGCACATGAGTCGACCTGTCCAGATCGTGGGTGCTCGCACAGGCCACCGTAGTTCACAATGTATCAGACACTAATCCATCTTCTTTTTGAATATTTGATTCTTGAAAGTCCTAAGTTCGCACCTCTGATTTCATTTTCTTGACCTGCTTAGACATTATATGATCGGACTTTCTCTAATCTCGTCTTCTAAAGTGCTTGGGTGTCGTGGATTCATGTGCAGCATATACCATTCCACATTAAGCGCATAATTCTCATACATTACCCGGAACAAAAGAATTGCTCAAGAAATGTGAAACACTCCGGTAGCTACATCAAGAAAATGCTTCAAGTGATCGATTGAGCTGGCTGAGAGTTCTCTGCATGGTGAGGCTTGAAGCTGTACAGAACTGTGTCTATTGATGTGCTGGAAGATCAACAGATTGTTCCATCTGCATCTATCTACAAATGAAACAGTGCTCACACTCCATCTACTGGCTCATCTTGAGATATGGGTGATGCAAGGAGTTACATACGTCAGTTGTTTGTCGAATTGCAGCTGAAATTCTTCCAGGGCTAGCTAAAGCATGATTGGGTGCCTCAAAGTACTGTTCCAAATGACTCTTTTCCATACTGTATAGTAGTCCTGACCAAAGTATTTGACGCCAAGTTAAAATAAGAACCTAATGGAATTTGAATGATATAAAATGACCAAGTACATACATGATAGCAACTATCTAATCTTTTTAGTTTCATTTTAGATTTGGATACGATCACATCAAGTACCGAATTATGATTGGAGTCGTCCTTCTCATTTGGTGCTACTCATGTTTCTCACCTGGCATGAATATTCTACATGCACACTGATTGATCAGAAACTTGTTGATCAGAAGCTTTTAATAACCTTGTTACCAAATTGTCCACAATGACTTGAAGTTGGAAATTGAGCTTGAAGCTTCAAATTGAGCAAAATCTTGGGTTTTTGGAAGAATAATTTCGAGATATAATTCTTAACAAGACAACAACTTAATTTTATTTTTCCAGCTCTTCAATCACATAATTCACAGCTTCCTCCCCATCAGTGGTATTTTTATTTTTATTTTTTTCAAATTTCTAATGCTGCCTAGTATGCAACAAGCATCTCAAGTTGGATCTATCTTTAAAGGAAGGTAGTTTTTTTGTTTTGTTTTGCTTGCCACATTGAGATCCTCCAAACCATGACACCTCTTTTTGTACTCTTTGGTATTGTTGGAAAGCCCTCCTCACTTGGAACTTCCTTCTGTATTTGGTGAACAAAGGCAAAGAAAAAATACACCTCACTCCCATTGATATACATGCTAGATTTCAAATCAATGCCAAAGAAAACTTCTAATTTTTAATTCCAAAAGTATTATCAATAGTATTATTTTTAAAATCTTGTATATACATGTATATCCCAGTGGTTAAAAGTAACCTTTTAATATCATAAAAAATTCTCAAATAGGTTGTGCCTATGGTGGTTGTTTTGCAATTTTCAGACCAACGAGACATGCTCCTGAGAGATCTATGGTTGGGAACAAAGAATTGGTGCAATAGAAGAGTTGTGATGCACACAAATTAAGGACAAAGGCAAAGAACTTGTACCACTTGATATACAAAGACAAGTAAGAGACAAATGATTTTGTCATGACCATTGAAAAGGTACAATTTTTACAGACAATGCTCTGCAATTAAAAAACAACAAAATAATTTGATAACATTTTTTTTATCTACCCAAAAGCTAAGGGACAAAAAATAACTTTGCCAAAGATCAATTAAAAAAATCCAAAATGTTATTTAGGACTTCACAAAGCTTGTGTGAATTCTAATAACCTAAAACTTGCAAATGAATCAGAAAAGGGAAATAACATTAAGCCTATGTCTAGTTTGATTCCATATTGAAATTAGGATAGTTTGATATATGAAAATAGTCAAGGGAAATGCATAGTTAAACCTTTGCTATTGTATTCTTGTGGGCATAGACCATGTGACTAACCAAGAAGTTAGAAGAGTAAGAGGGCCAATTAGTGGGGCAATTAGAGGGCCAAAGTGAACTAGCACCACCACTGGATGGCCATTCTAACTCAATTGTGGATGAACCTCAACTGAGGTTAATATTTGGTTTCACTTGGGTATCGAATTTTGTAAGAAATAGTTTTCATATATACATAGATAGGTAGAAAAATAGGTAATTACTAGGTAAGTAGATGGGTTTATACATAGGTATGGGCTGTTTTTCCTACCTACCTACTAGCAACCTGCTTGTGGGTTGTTAGTAAGTATGTAGTGTAAGAATGCAATCAAGCTAACCACCATGGTTAACTAAGGAACTGAAATGTAACAGAAAACTGTTTCTTTGACCACTTCTCTTCCATCGTTCACGGTGCGTCGGTGAGTGCTATTCATTGTGATACAATTAGAGGGACCAATTGCAATATGGAGTTGGTTACTCCGTTCCCAAAGGAACATGCTATTGTGAGACACTATTACATCTCATCTCTCCCTTCAATAAAATATGCATACCAAAACCTTAACATTTATCCTTTTCAGAATAACATTATCCCAACATGGTAGATGTGCCTATCTTTTTATCATCTCAATAGTTGGTTGTCACTTGTAGTTGTGATAGGTTTACCAGCAATAGGTAGGATTACCACATATTGAAGATCTCCAACTATTGGAATATGTTGTAATGAAATTGTTTTTGAAATTGTTGATTTTTTGGAGAAATTCATAGTTCAAAATGTCAAAATTTTGAAATTTCCCTATGGAAGCCTAAGAGTTATAGGCCTTTGTCACTAAAATCAAACTTGTTCAGCTTGTTCCATTATATCTCCTTAAGCTTTGGTGAGGATGGGATGTTGTGAGTGCAAATGGTTGGTGGATATCATTGTGGATTAATTCTCAAAAATTGACACAAGATTTCTTTGAAAACATGTTTCACCAAAAATGATTCATTAAAAAGGTCTCATTTGTCATCAACACGAAGCCTCCATGTAACCTATCGGAATCCATTGACTTTTAAAGTATATAAGAATGAACTAAAAGGCACAAATAAAAGTCAACAAACATCAAAGCAAATGCAAACATGAATCAAGAAACATAACATATGGGTATTAGGTATATGGATGAAAAACGATTAACATTTTCATTCGCAACAAAAAAAAAAATATATATTATATTGTATATCAAAATGTATTTTAATAAATATAACAATAATTTGGCATACCACTACTGAGTCTAATTCCAATGATGATGATAACATTTAAGCTAATATAAAATAAATGTTTATGCAATCCTCTAATCGTTTCATATTACCATAATTGATCTTATTTTTGAATTTTTTTTGAATGGAATGAAAAGGTGTTTTTTTAGAAGTTTTATTTTCTTAAAATTATGTGTTTCCAATGCCATAGTTAGAGATGATGATAGTGATGAACATATTTTCAATACCATGTACATCAATCTGTATTTCATTTTTTCTTCAATTGAATTTAAATTACAATTAATATATATGAATTTCATTCAATGTAATTTAATTCAATTCAAATCAAATTGCATTTAATGTCATTCAATAATTTTATTCAAATGAAATTTATGTTTTCATCATTTTGTTGTCAATAACAATATGTAACACCATGAAGCCCAAGTTAAGGTTGGTGGCAATTATTAAAGAGTTATATGTTTTTAACCTTTTTCATTAGTTGAATATCCATAACAATTCAATCACAATATCAAGAATGACATATGGGTGCAAACACAATATAACAAACCATGGGTTACAAGATTAAAGTCCTTTTCAAGGATTGCATTTGACACATAATATTCCTATGTTGATCAATTTTTTTAATTTTTGCATTTTTCATACCCAATTTATAGTTGTGTTTCGAATACAATTATTATTTTATTATATTTTGGTCTATATCAATTTATATATATTATATCCATGCTTTAAATAATTAAAAAATGAATAACTTTTGTTAAAAACAAATTTTCAAATTCAAAATTTTCAAGATGAAAAACACATTTGAAAAAAAAATGTTAAGTGTAGTCACACTAATAGGAGCCGTAGCGAGTGTAATGCATGTTTACTTTTTCATGTTTATAATTGATAATTCAAATTGGTGTAAAGTATAAGATTTTTTACTATAGTAAGGTTCATAATGTATCATTGGAACATATGAATTAATTAATTTGAAAAGTATCAAATGAATAAAAAGCTTTCAAAACATTCATTAAACATCGTAATGTGTGTTTTTTAACACTAAAAGGATTTATAAATAGACTTCAAAACTTTTGAAAACTACATATATTTTGAAATTTTTTACATAAACATTGACATAATAATATAAAGAAAATATTTAAAATATTTAAAAAAAGGTCAATTTTTTTCTCAGAAATATTTAAATTTTTTTCCCCAAAAGCAATTCCGAAAGCATGCAAGTGTGACTCATGTTATCCTATTTGCACCATGTTCAAATATCTTTTTGCATGAATTTCATCAATTTCAATTTTTTTATTTTTATTTTTTTAGCGTCATTAATGATAAAATCCTTTTCAATACTAAAAAAAGAATGGTGCACATTTAATAGTTAGCTGCACTATAGTTCTACTGCAGATGAGTCGACGTTGGTCCAGATTGTGGGTCACCATAGTTCACAATTTATCAGGCAGTAATCCATCTTCTTTTTGAATAGTTGATTCTTGAAAGTCCTAAGTTCGCACCTCTGATTTCATTTTCTTGACCGGCTTCGACATTATATGATCGGACCTTCTCTAACCTCGTCTTCTAAAGTGCTTGGGTTTCGTGGATTCATGTGCAGCATATACCATTCCACATTAAGCGCATAATTCTCATACATTGCCGGGAACAAAAGAATCTATAGCTCAAGAACTGTGAAACAGTCCGGTAACTGCGTCAAGAAAATGCTTCAAGTGATTGATTGAGCTGGCTTAGAGTTCTCTGCATGGTGAGGCTTGAAGCTGTACAGAACTGTGTTTATTGATGTGCTGGAAGATCAATAGATTGTTCCACCTGCATCTATCTACAAATAAAACAGTGCTCACACTCCATCTACTGACTCATCTTGAGATGTTGGTGATGCGAGTTACATACTTCAGTTGATTGTCGAATTGCAGCTGAAATTCTTCCAGGGCTAGCTAAAGCATGATTGGGTGCCTCAAAGTACTGTTCCAAATGACTCTTTTCCATACTATCTAGTTCTGACCAAAGTACTTGACGCCAAGTTAGAATAAGAACCTAATGGAATTTGAATGATATAAAATCACCATGTACATGCATGATAGCAACTATATAATCTTTTTAGTTTCATTTTAGATTTGGATAAGATCACATCAAGTTGACCATCTCATTTGGTGCTACTCATGTTTTTCACCTGGCATGAATATTCTACATGCACACTGGTTGATCAGATACTTGTTGATCAGAAGCTTTTAATAACCTTGTTACCAAATTGTCCACAATGGCTTGAAGTTGAAAATTGAGGTTGAAGCTTCAAATTGAGCAAAATGTTGGGTTTTTGGAAGAATAATTTCGAGATATATCTCTTAACAAGACAACCACTTAATTTTATTTTTCCAGGTCTTCAATCACATAATTCACAGCTTCCTCCCCATCAGTGGTATTTTTATTTTTATTTGTTTTCAAATTTCTAATGCTGTTTAGTATGCAACAAGCATCTCAAGATGGATCTATCTTTAAAGGAAGGTAGTTTTGTTTTGTTTTGTTTTGCTTGCCACATTGAGATCCTCCAAACCATGACACCTCTTTTTGTACTCTTTGGTATTGTTGGAAAGCCCTCCTCACTTGGAACTTCCTTCTGTATTTGGTGAACAAAGACAAAGAATTAATACACCTCACTCCCATTGACATACATGCTATATTTCAAATCAATGCCAAAGAAAACTTCTAATTTTTAATTCTAAAAGTATCATCAATAGTATTAAGGTATAATTTTCAGTTTTTCTAGTATCTCACTCTTATTTTCAATCAAATATTTAGAATTATTCTAAATGTATATATATACATGTATGCGTGTAAGTGTATGTTTTGAAATTTTAAATTGAGAATAATAAAAATTTTGACATGGAAACATTGAACTTGTCTAAAGGATATGATATATTAGTTTATGTAAAATCTCATTAATAATAGAAAAGATGCTGATCAAATAAATATATAATATTTTTCAACATTTTAAAAATCTTGTATATACGTGTATATACCAATGGTTAAAAGTAACCTTTTAATATCATAAAAAATTCTCAAATAGGTGCTGCCTATGGTGGTTGTTTTGCAATTTTTGGACCAACAAGACATGCTCCTGAGAGATCTATGGTTGGGAATAAAGAATTGGTGCAATAGAAGAGTTGTGATCCACACAAATTAAGGACAAAGGCAAAGAACTTAAGGAGAACCACTTGATATACAAAGACAAGTAAGAGACAAATGATTTTGTCATGACCATTGAAAAGGTACAATTTTTACATACAATTCTCTGCAATTAAAAAATAAAAAATAAATTTGATAACATTATTTTATCTACCAGAAAGTTAAGGGACAAAAAATAACTTTGCCAAGCATCAATTAAAAAAATCCAAAATGTTATTTAGGACTTCACAAAGCTTGTGTGAATTCTAATAATTTTCCTAAAACTTGCATATGAATCAGGAAAGGGAAATTACATTAAGCCTATGTCTAGTTTGGACCCAGATTGAAATTAGGATGGTTTGATATATGAAAATAGTCAAGGGAAATGCATAGTTAAACCTTTGCTATTGTATTCTTGTGGGCATAGACCATGTGACTAACCAAGAAGTTAGAAGAGTAAGAGGGCCAATTAGAGGGCCAAAGTGAACTAGCACCCACCACTGGATATCCATTCTAACTCAGTTGTGGATGAACCTCAACTGAGGTTAATATTTGGTTTCACTTGGGTATCCAATTTTGTAAGAAATAGTTTTAATATGTACATAGATAGGTAGGAAAATAGGTAATTACTAGGTAACTAGACAGTTTATACATAGGTAAGGGCTGTTTTTACTACCTACCTACTAGCAACCTGCTTGTGGGTTGTTAGTAAATATGTAGTGTAAGAATGCAATCAAGCTAACCACCATGGTTAATTAAGGAACTGAAATGTAACAGAACACTGTTTTTTGACCACTTTTCATCCATCATTAACGTTGTGTTGGTGGGTGCTGTTCCTTGTGATACAATTAGAGGGACCAATTGCAATATGGAGTTGGCTACTGCCTTCCCAAAGGAACATGCTATTGTGAGACACTATTACATCTCATCTCTCCCTTCCAAACAAATATGCATACCAAAACCTTAACATTTATCCTTTTGAAAATAACATTATCCCAACATGGTATAATGTGCCTATCTTTTTATCATCTAAATAGTTGGTTGTCACTTGTAGTTGTGATAGGTTTACCAGCAATAGGTAGGATTACCACATATTGAAGATCTCAAACTATTGGAATATATCGTAATGAAATTGTTGATTTTTTTGAGAAATTCATAGCTCAAAGTGTCAAAATTTTGAAATTACCCTATGGAAGCCTAAAGGTTATAGGCCTTTATCACTAAAATCAAACTTGTTTGGCTTGTTCCATTATATCTCCTCAAGCTTTGGTGAGGATGGGATGTTGTGAGTGCAAATGGTTGGTGGATATCATTGTGTATTAATTCTCAAATATTGACACAAGACTTCTTTGAAAACATGTTTCACCAAAAATGATTCCTTAAAAAGGTCTCATTTGTAATCAACATGAAGCCTCCATGTAACCTATTGGAATCCATCGACTTTTAAAGTTTATAAGAATGAACTAAAAGGCACAAATAAAAGTCAACAAACATCAAAGCAAATGCAAACATGAATCAAGAAACATAACATATGGGTGTTAGGTATATGGATGAAAAATCATTAACATTTTCATTCACAACAAAAAAACATTTAATATTATATTGTATATCAAAATGTATTGTATTTTAATATAACAATAATTTGGCATACCACTACTGAGTCTAATTCCAATGATGATGATAACATTTAAGCTAATATAAAATAAATGTTTATGAAATCCTCTAATCATTTCATATTACCATAATTGATTTTATTTTTGAATTTGCTTTGAATGGAATGAAAAGGTGTTTTTTAGAATTTTTATTTTCTTAAAATTATATGCTTCCAATGCCATAGTCAGAGATGATGACAGCAATGAACATATCTTCAATACCATGTACATCAATTTGCATTTCATTTTTTCTTCAATTGAATTTAAATACAATTCAATTAAACTTGAATTGAATTAATTTGAATTTAAATTACAATTAATATATATGAATTTCATTCAATGTAATTTAATTCAATTCAAATCAAATTGCATTTAATGTCATTCAATAATTTTATTCAAATGAAATTTATGTTTTCATCATTTTGTTGTCAATAACAATATGTAACACCATGAAGCCCAAGTTAAGGTTGGTGGTAATTATAAAAGAGTTATCTGTTTTTTACCTTTTTCATTAGTTGAATATCCATAACAATTCAATCACAATATCAAGAATGACATATGGGTGCAAACACAATATAACGAGCCATGGGTTACAAGATTAAAATCCTTTTCAAGGATTGCATTTGACACATAATATTCCTATGTTGATCAATTTTTTTAATTTTTGCATTTTTCATACCCAATTTATAGTTGTGTTTCGAATATAATTATTATTTTATTATATTTTGGTCTAAATCGGTTTTTATATATTATATCCATGCTTTAAATAATTAAAAAATAAATAACTTTTTTTAAAGACAAATTTTCAAAATTCAAAATTTTCAAGATCAAAAACACATTTGAAAAAAAAATGTTAAGTGTAGTCACACTAATAGGAGCCGTAGCAAGTGTAATGCATGTTTAGTTTTTCATGTTTATAATTGATAATTCAAATTGGTGTTTCAAGTATAAGATATTTTACTATAGTAAGGTTCACAATGTATTATTGGAACATATGAATTAATTTGAAAAGTATCAAATGAATAAAAAGCTTTCAAAAACTTTCATTAAACATTGTAATGTGTGTTTTTAAACACTAAAAGGATTTATAAATAAACTTCAAAACTTTTGAAAACTAAATATATTTTGAAATTTTTTACATAAACATTGACATAATTATATAAAGAAAAATTTTAAATTTTTGTGAAAAACAATTGAAGAACTTTTTTTAAATATTTTTTAAAAATTCCCCCAAAGGCAATTCCAAAAGCATGCAAGTGCAACTCATGTATTATATTTGCACCATGTTCAAATATCTTTTTGCATGAATTTTATCAATTTGGATTTTATTTTTTTCATTATCACTAATGATAAGATCCTTTTCAATTAAAAAAAAAGAATGGTGCACATTTAATATTACCAAAAAGACATTTGAAAACAAAACTATTATAATAGTTGTTTTGAACATGCAAAAAAATTTATGAAACATTATCAATTTGCATCAAGTTTTGAAAAATGAAACTTTATAAGCAATAAAAAAAATTTAAAAAGAAAATAAAAATCCAATTTATTACGCTTCTCTTGTGATTTTTCAAAAATATAAAATTATAATTCTATGCATTGTGACACACCTTGTGACTTATTTTATTGTGTTTGCACCCATATACAAAAATCATTATATTCATAATTACACTATGTGTGTGCAACTATTTTTTGATTAACAATTGAAAAGGAAACACCAAGAAAGAAAAAACAAAAATGTACTACATTCTCTTTATTCTCTCTACACCCAACCTTAGGGTCAACAAGTTGCTTTATACTTTATGATCCACCCCTATGAGTTATTAAAAACAACTTTAACTCACTCATAAATAAAAGGTGAACATCCCACACCAATGAGATGAATATGACATGCAATCCAAAAGTTATGAGCATGAAGCACAAATATCTAAAGTAAGAGCAACTTGGTATAAGTAACTTACATGTAGGAAAGGCCTTTCCATGATTTCAGATCTATGCCTGAGGTCAGTAGGCCAAAGGAACAAGTCGAAAATCAAAAAACATGTATTCATATCTTTTTCCTAAATAAAGCACTCCCTATTTTTTTTCATTTTTTAGAAATAGTGACAAGCTAGCTAGTACTTTCTGCTCATCAAAAGATCGCAGTACAAAATGGCTGCTACCTTCCACTCCAGAAGATCTCACTTGTTGAAAACAGGTTTCTTCACGTAGGTAAGGGAGTCGAAAATACAAAGCAAAAATCCAAGCGGCGTTTTATAGGAAGTTGAAATCTAACATATTTAATATAGATAAAATAAAGTGTCAGATCCCTCACACCCTTTAGGAGTAGGCGTAATTCGTCTTCTTTTCTAAAGGAACCTAATGAATTTGTAGTTAGAGTTCCATATTGAGAGGTCTTTTTTCCATTCAAATTAAGAGAAATGTGCAGCTCGAACTCAATCAGTTAGAGTTGTGCTTCACTAATTATTCTTCTTCTTGTTTATTATTAGAATCATCAATAGAGTATTATTTTGGGCAATCATAATAACCATGACTTGCAATGAAATATTCCCATCGTGAGTTGAGTACATTAGGTAGTGCATCCATTGAATGGTTGTCATAAAGGCCTTCAAGGGCCAAAAACATCCACACTTGTCACAATGTTACTTGAATTTTTGTCATTCAATTTGAGTTATATGATTGTTGGTAGATGTTGTATCAAGTGGATTAGAAAGGTGGTCCATCAAGGATGAAAGTTGAAAAGGGTGATGGAATTATTTTTTAGTGAAAATAAAATTTAACCAATCATTCTTTGGTGCAATAGAAGGTCGACAGATTTATCCCCTCTTGGGATGATTTTCTTGCATCCAAAGGTCACAATCATAAAATGTTATTAACCTTTCTAATGGCCATGGATCCCTTTGCTACAATGTAAAAAAAAAGGTTTTCCCATGTCATACCTAGTCATTACTAATGCAAAATTGAATTTGCTTATATGTTTTTAACTTGCAATGCCTGATTGGATTTTAAATTGATGATCATTATGTTGGATTTTCATTGACGATCTTATATGTTGCATTTTAATTGATGATCATCTTGGTGACTTTCCATACATCAATGACATTTCATAATTGAGTATATTTATGGATTTTAGATAGCCTTGTTTTTCCTGCAAAAGAGGTGATAAATAATTTTTTTACTTTGGATTCACAATACCCTTCCTTTCTAAACAAATGACTTGAGAAAATTGTAATAACAACTCCATCTTTTCTAGGTTAAAACTTGAAATTAATGTATGCATGATTACATGACAAAAAAAACTATAGAAATTTTTAATAGGCTGCATGTCTAGGTTTCACTATTACATCATGCGAAATAGCTCAAAATGATGAAAGCTTGCCAATTATCAATAAAACAAAGAGCCCAACAAAGGGGGCAAATAAGGTACAAGATGGAAGGACACAAGTTTTGGAAAGCTAAAAATGCTCTAAAGAGGGCAGATCACAATAGGAATGAAAATAAATCAAGAACTTAAACCCTGCCCCCCCCCCCACCAATTGCAAAAATCATATTAAATAAGAACAAGGGAAAAACATTTGAAAAAATCCCTAGCCTGGACAAACCTTCACCAATAATAACAACACACTCCAAAATAAAGGTTGTCTATGCTCCCTACAGTGCCACCAACACCCTCTACATGTAAAATGAGGGCAAAACTTTAATAACCTAAAAATATGTTACTTTTAAGTCCCAAGGTTCCATTCCCCTTTCTAAGGTAGTCTCATTTTCCATACCTAGATTTTTTCAAAAGCTTTTTGCCATTGTTTCTTCCACAATGATTGCTAATGAAACACTTTAACTCAAATGTACTAATGTAGCCTATGCCATTGGCTTAAATGTGAATTGGTTACCCATTTTTTCCTTCCAAAACCATTTTTTTGTAATGTAATTGAATTTTGAATAGAAAAAACTATTCAAATTTCAATATTTTTCACAAATCATTGGACTTTTGCAAATGCAAACACCTTCATTAATTCCTATGAATCAAAAGTTTTGTAACAATACCAAAAGTGGGCCCAAATTCCATTATAATTTTTTTCATTGAAATGAACTTTCATGAAAAATTTGTTTTCAATGATTTCTTCACTATAAGTTGAAACATAATGAAACAAACTTGATACACCTTTATCCATTGAAAACTTTCTAACGACACCAAGAACATGACAAGACACACCATGGTTTGGGAGATTTCAATGTGACAAACAAATCAAATAAACTACCTTCTTTCATAGATAAATATGGGAGGTTTTCAAAGGCATTAAATGAAGAAAAAAATTAATAAAAATCACCATTCTAATATTTGACTTTATGTGTGTAGTCAAAAATATATAAAGATGATTAAAGATTTGTATTTCATATTCTGTTTCTAGCCAACTAAATTTGGCTAAATCTTTTTAGGGATGATGGTTATTTTCATTACAAACAAAATTTCTTAAAAAGGAACAATGACCATCACCTACATAGTATGTATCAACACCTTCACTTTTAGGGTGAAACCTTTTATTATAAAAACTCCACATACACATTATGCATCAAATTATAAATGAAATATAATCACTATATGCATTATTGGGGCATTTGGGCGAATAAATTGGGTTTGATTTGGTAAATGATCACGTGATTTAATAGTAGAAATGGGTGTGTTCATTGGTCCATGTGCAAGTGTTCAAGAAGTATCACTAGTTTGTTGAAGCATACTCACATGCAACATTGGAGAGCTTGTCATGATTTCTTGTGTCTATGCCAATTGAAGTGAATGTGGTAAAAGTTCATGAAACATTACCCTAACATTCTCTTTTCTATTGTGAATTGTTGTGCTTTGTTTTGGCAGATGTTGGTCAAGACTTGTAGAACCTTGGAGACAAATGGTGAAACATTTTTAATGCCAAAACTTTTTATTGTAGTTCGAATTATGTTTCTTACTTTCCCTACCAATACAACGATAACAAATGGAATGAATTTTCCTCAATATAAGACATAATATTGTTAGTCTAAAGTCCACGTTCTTAAAGTAGGATTGAGAAATGAATATAAAACTTAATTAAGTTCAATATGCAAGATTGGATTTCATAAAACAAAAGTGGAGTTGTAACCCAAGAATCCAATTCCTAACACAAGATTGCATGTCCTAATGAAGAATTGAAGATCCTAAATCATGACATCCAATTTCTTCAAAACTATTAGGTAGTAAATGTTCTTAGAAATCAAAGGCTCATATTCTCAATTCAAAAAGTTATTTCTTCCAAAGTTTCATATATTTTGGAAAATTATAAGGTCTTGTACTAAGACTTATTGAAGATTATTAATTCTTGCAACCACACCTTGGTTCCTAAAAAAGCTAGTGGTTTGACACCTCTTGCGACAAAATTTTTGAAGGTGCACTAATTGATGTTGACCACATGGATGTAAGAAATTCATTACAGATGACATTTAAAAGGAAACTAGGACTCATTGAACTAGACTAATTCATGTGCATCATGATTAATGATTAAGAGAGAACAATGGAAATTTGATTCTTTAAGACCATATATCTTGAAACAAAGCACAAAAATGAATGGAAATAAATAACATAAACATTTAAACAACAAAATGTATTCAAAAGTACGTTTCACGTGTTTGCAACAAATGTGAGGTGTTTCCATTGGGAGTGATTGTACCATATTCGCTTCCATTTTCATGCCCACCCTTCCTTGAACATCTTTGGAATCTAACTTTAAACCCCAAATTGCACACCAATTTGTAATAAAGATGGCATCACAAAAAGGAACAACACAACGGGACAAAGTTGTGTGTATTCTCCTATATGCTAGGAATAATAGGTATGCTGGAAAAAGATTGTCAATAAATTATTGCAACTAAATCACAATCCACAAAGATGACATGTGGGTAGTTGCAAGATAGGGTGGTTCATTTTTTCATGACATTTTATTTTCTACATATTGTATTGTATTCAAACATCATAAACATATGGTGAAATCATCAAGTGACAAAAACATTTACAAATTGAAATTGTTAATTTGAATAAGAATATGCACATAATGATGAAATTCAAAAAATATACAACAAACATATAGTCCTGAATTTTCATTAAATTATTACAATCGTAGTAATTAATTATGATTACTATACAAATGTGAATATTTTGTAGTGCTAAAAATTATTAACCATAAACAAGTAATTTTAAGTTAGAAACAAAATATTTTACAATAATTACATTCATTATTTTAATTATAATATAATTATTAAAAAACTTAAATCCCAATTTAATTATATTTCTATTGCATAAATAGCTTAAATATTATACAATATTTTATAATACGAGTATTAAATAAATTAATAATAATTTTAAATAATTAATTTGATTAAATAAATTTATTATAAATTTTTTTATTATTATTATTGTGTATAAATAATTTAAAAATTATGTAAAAATTGTTGTTGTAATAATAACTATTCAATTTGAATAAAATATTTTCGGTTTTACATAGCAATAATATATTATAATTCAATTACTTTAATTACAATAAATACATTAATTATTCAAACTATAGTAAAATTACCATAAGAATTGTAAATTCTAGTTTTAATTATAAATGATTATTAATATTACTAAGTGAAATCACATTATATATATATAAAGTTAATTTTTAGCATTTGTAAATTTCAAGAATGAAATTTCCAAATGTTTGTGTTGAAAGAATAATTATTTATTCTAATAATTAATTATAAATTATTGATATAACATTTGACAATAATGATGAAAATACCATTAATTAGTCGAACTACATTATGATTAGTGTAAGAAAATTAAATATGCATTGTAATTTTAGATTTTAAGTTCTAAATAATTTGATTTTTTATATATGTTTTTGGTAATTAATTTAATCACAATAATTCTATGATAATTATTGTACCTTTTTTTTAATACACCTATGGATTATTGATGTATTGTCATCTTTACATATATCTTAATAAGAAGTCAATATACAATAATAGTTTTTTGAAACCATGTTTAATTAATTCACAAGAATAATACATAAATCTATACCATTATGATTGTGGAGTACATGATGTATACATAAGGCATACTATACATAATTGTTAGTTACCATGACATAAAACACATGACTTACCGTATACAAAATTAATCACATACATAACTTAATGTGTAAATAAGTATTAGTTTTCATTTTTTGGTCATTTTCGCAACTAATGGGCCATATGAAGGCCTTCTAAGAGGAAAATAACATGAAAAATCATCTCATTGGAAGAATGAAAACATAGAAATAGTTGTAACATAGTCATAAATGTGACCAAAAAATGTGTGATGTGATTTTTAGTCACAAATGTAACCAATGTTAGTTGTAAATGACAATTAGTTTACATGTAATCACAAATCATTCAATTATGTTTTAGCCTTTTTCTATTAGTGACAATGCTTCTATTGATGAAAAGATCATTTTTCTTGGCCATCAAGCTCTCCTTGTCCATATATATTTTCTCATGCATTGAACTCTAGAAAAAAATAATTTTATTATGATAAAATTTTCTCAATATTAAATTTCTTTAATAAGGAGGAGTGAAAGGTCACATCCTAATGTGAATAATGTTTTCTTGGAAGCTACATCATTTTTGTCCACCATCTATCACGGAACCTAGGATTTGAATTTTTTGACAAATCATTAGATAACTTGATAGTTTTCAAAATCTAGTTGTGGAGGGTTTTTCAAAGAGAAAGAACATATTTTCATCATTATGATTTTGTTGGCTTTGACAACCTCAATAAATATTTGTTTCTTAAAACCAGAACCATGCATATACCAATGTTTGTAGAGCATGGTACAATGGTTGTTATCATGTTTACTAAATAGCATCTGCAATTGAGTTGTGGACATAATATGTAAGACTGCTCAACATTCCATTTTTGCCTTCAACTTGTAGTCATAGTCAAGAATTATTATTGATGTGCACTTGCAATGATGACATTAGTCCCAATCTCATTGTCATCCATCAATGTGTGATCTATCATCCATCACTATGTTTTGTAATTAACCAAAGTAGTTGAACATGGGACACAACACCCAGAAAGGCTTGACTATAGACTATGTAAATTTCCAAGTCAACATTTTAAGTAGAATTCAATCATAGACCATGGGGGTGTTAAGAACAATCCATGAGCTACAAAAATTTTGCGATATGCCTTCATTTGTCCACCAAAAGAGTAGGTGGCTCAATTTACTTAGACATTGTGAATTTGTTTTTTTAATATTCAAACAAATAAAATTGAAATGTAGTCGAAGATGATGTCAAGTTGAAAGGGGTTTGGTTGAAAAGAAGGGTTTCTTACTAATGATACAATTGGCAATGGATGAAAGTAATTATCTCAAATTGAAACACCTTAACATATTTAAGTTCTTTGAATGCATTTAGTTGGCCAATAAATGCAAGTAATTCCTATAAGCTCACACAAATTAAGGTCCCACAACTAAAACTTTTGGAATGCATTTAATTGGCCAATGTACATTCAAATAATTCTTGCAAGTTGAAGCATTCACACAAATCAAAATGCCTTCAATTGGCCAATAGATAAAGGTACTTCTTTCAAGTTGGAACACTTGCATATAACAAGCTCTTGGAGTGCATTCAATTTGGCGATAGATGAAGGTAGTTTTTTCAACTTGGAACACCTTTGCAAATCAAGCTTTTGGAGTGCATTCAATTGGCCAATAGATAAAGGTACTTCTTTCAAGTTGGAACACTCGCACAAAACAAGCTCTTGGAATGCATTCAATTTGGCAATAGATGAAGGTAGTTTTTCCAACTCGGAACACCCTTGCAAATCAAGCTTTTGGAGTGCATTCAATTGACCAATAGATGAAGGTACTTCTTTCAAGTTGGGACACTCGCACAAAACAAGCTCTTGGAGTGCATTCAATTCGGCGATAGATGAAGGTAGTTTTTCCAACTTGGGAACACCTTTGCAAATCAAGCTCTTGGAATGCATTCAATTGGCCAATAAATGAAGGTAGTTCTTTCAAGTTACAACACCTTGATAAATCAATCTTTCGAAGTGCATTCAATTGGCTAATAGATAAAGGTAGTTCTTTCAAGTTAAAACATTTGCATAAAACAAGTTCTTTGAGTGCATTCAATTCGGCGATAAATGAAAGTAATTTTTCCAACTCAAAACACCTTTACAAATCAAGCTTTTGGAGTGCATTCAATTGGCCAATACATGGAGGTAGTTTTTTCAAGTTGGAACACTCACACAAAATAAGCTCTTGGAGTGCATTCAAATGGTCAATAGATGAAGGTAGTTCCTCCAACTCAGAACACCTTCACAAATTAAGCTTTCTAAGTGCACTCAATTGGCCAATAGATGAAGGTAGTTCTTCCAACTTTGTTGCAACCCCACTTTGGCCAAGTGTGGGGGTGAAGCCCAACACCTCCAAAGTTGGGGATTTGAAGTCCTCCGGGACTCCTGAATGTTTAGAGCTCGACAGCAAGGCTCAAAACACCTCGCATTAAGGTGTTCTTGGTGTCATTGGAAAGGTCTTAAAGCGTAGACATGGAAAATGGCCTTGCATTGGTCATTTGGACATCTGCAGCCCAAGTTATGGGTAAAAGAAGGGCCGGGAGTCAAACTGGCAGTTTGACTCTCGACCACTAAAAGTCAAGAATCGACCTCTTCCCGACCTCCGAATTGAGAGTGAGATACTTTGTTGGAAAGATCTCAACGAGGAATACAAGTTTGGTTTAGAGCTTGTCACCATCAAACCTGGTAGTTGAGAGTTATGAGCTCCCAAAGTCCCTAGACTCCACCCGGGACAGTTTCGGGACAATTTCAGGACTCCAACTTGGGAGTCCCGGAAAAAATAGCCATTCGGATGTAGCCTCAGCGGAGCATTGCAGAGAATAATATATGGGGGAAGGTGGTTGCTTCCCCCAAGTCCGGGCCGTGGTGAGTCTTGTGGTCCAAAGTGCCAGTGGTTTGTCCCCACACCCAAGGGTGTCCCGGAATGTGATCTAACCACGTGAGTGGTTTGTTTTGACGCAAATTCAAGCTTGATCTACTAAACCTTCTTCCTAGTCTAATCCCGGGACTTCTAGCACGCCCCTCTACCCCTTTATAGTGCTGGAAGTCGGGAGCGCCTTCCGAGTCCCAACTTTCCGCAACTACACTTTGTTGAACCTTCAAGTGGGTTCACCCCGGGACTTGGGAATGCGTCAAACTTGGAACACCCTAACAAATCAAGCTTTTGAAGTTCATTCAATTGGCCAATACATGGCAGTAGTTTTCTCAAATTAGAACACCCACACAAAACAAACTCTTGGGAGTGCATTTAATTGACCAATAGATGAAAGCAATTTTGTCAATTCATAACACCTTCGCAAATCAAGCTTTCAAAATGCATTCAATTGGGTAATACATGAAGGTAGTACTTTCAAGTTGGACCACTTGCACAAAACAAGCTCTTCGAATGCATTCAATTAACCAATAGATGAAGGTAACTCTTTCAAATTGGAACACCACGACAAATTAAGCCCTTGGAGTGCATTTAACTGGCCAATAAAAGAAGGTAGTTCTTTCAACTTGGAACACCTTGACAAATCAAGCTCTTCGAGTGCATTCAATTGGCCAATACATGAAGGTAATTATTTCAAATTGGAACACCACAACAAATCAAGCCCTTGGAATGCATTTAATTGGCCAATCAAAGGAGGCAATATTTTTCAAGTTATAATACCTTAACAAATTAATCTTTTGGAGTGCATTCAACTGGCCAATACATGAAGGTAGTTCTTTCAACTTGGAACACCCTCACAAATGAAGCTTTTGGAGTGCATTCAATTGGCCAATAAATGAAGGTACTTCTTTCAACTTGGAACACAAATCAAGCTTTTGGAGTGCATTCAATTGGCCAATAGATGAAGGTAGTCCTTCCAAGTTCGAACAATTGCGCAAATCAAGCTCTTGGAGTGCATTCAATTGGCCAATAAATGAAGGTACTTCTTTCAACTTGGAACACCCTCTCAAATTTAGCCTTTGGAGTGCATTCAATTGGCCAATAGATGGAGGTAGTCCTTCCAAGTTCAAACAATCCCACAAATCAAGTTGTTGGAGTGCATTCAATTGGCCAATAGATGAAGGTAGTTCTTCAACTTGGAACACCCTCTCAAATTTAGCCTTTGGAGTGCATTCAATTGGCCAATAGATGGAGGTAGTCCTTCCAAGTTCAAACAATCCCACAAATCAAGTTGTTGGAGTGCATTCAATTGGCCAATAGATGAAGGTAGTCCTTCCAAGTTCGAACAATATGACAACTCAAGCTCTTGGAGTGCATTCAATTGGCCAATAGACGAAGGTAGTTCTTTCAACTTGGAACACCTTCTAAAATTAAGCTTTTGGAGTGCATTCAATTGGCCAATAGATGGAGGTAGTCCTTCCAACTTCGAACAATATGACAAATCAAGCTTTTGGAGTGCATTCAATTGGCCAATAGATGGAGGTAGTCCTTCCAAGTTCAAACAATATGACAAATCAAGCTTTTGGAGTGTATTCAATTGGCCAATAGATGAAGGTAGTTTTTCTAACTTAGAACACTCTGACCAATTAACCTCTTGAAGTGCATTCAATTGACCAATAGATGAAGGTAGTCCTTCCAAGTTCGAACAATCCCACAAATCAAGCTCTTGGAGTGCACTCAATTGGCCAATAGATGAAGGTAATTCTTTCAACTTGGAGCACCCTGACAAATGAAGCTTTTGGACTGCATTCAATTGGCCAATAGATGGAAGTAGTCCTTCCAAGTTCGAACAATATGACAAATCAAGCTTTTGGAGTGCATTCAATTGGCCAATAGATGAAGGTAGTTCTTTCAACTTGAAACACCCTCTCAAACTAAGCTTTTGGAGTGCATTCAATTGGCCAATAGATGGAGGTAGTCCTTCCAAATTCGAACAATTGCACAAATCAAGTTGTTGGAGTGCATTCAATTGGCCAATAGATGAAGGAAGTCCTTCCAAGTTCGAACAATATGACAAATCAAGTTCTTGGAGTGCATTCAATTGGCCAATAGATGAAGGTAGTTCTTTCAACTTGGAACACCTTTTAAAACTAAACTTTTGGAGTGCATTCAATTGGCCAATAGATGGAGGTAGTCCTTCCAAGTTTGAACAATATGACAAATCAACCTCTTGGAGTGCATTCAATTGGTCAATAGATGAAGGTAGTTCTTTCAATTTGGAACACCTTGACAAATTAAGGTCTTGGAGTGCCTTCAATTGGCCAATAGATGAAGGTAGTCCTTCCAAGTTCGAACAATCCCACAAATCAAGCTTTTGGAGTGTATTCAATTGACCAATAGATGAAGGTAATTCTTTCAACTTGGAACACCCTCTCAAATCAAGCTTTAGGAGTGCATTCAATTGGCCAATAGATGGAGGTAGTCCTTCCAAGTTCAAACAGTATGACAAATCAAGCTTTTGGAGTGCATTTAATTGGCTGATAGATGAAGGTAGTTCTTTCAACTTGGAGCACCCTGACAAATGAAGTTTTTGGAGTGCATTCAATTGGCCAATAGATGGAGGTAGTCCTTCCAAGTTCGAACAATCCCACAAATCAAGTTGTTGGAGTGTATTCAATTGGCCAATAGATGAAGGTAGTCCTTCAAAGTTTGAACAATATGACAAATCAAGTTGTTGGAGTGTAATCAATTGGCCAATAGATGAAGGTAGTTCTTTCAACTTGGAACACCCATACAAATGAAGATTTTGGAGTGCATTCAATTGGCCAATAGATGGAGGTAGTCCTTCCAAGTTCGAACAATATGACAAATCAAGCTTTTGAAGTGTATTCAATTGGCCAATACATGAAGGTAGTCCCTCCAACTTGGAACACCTTTGCAAATGAAACGCTTGGAGTGCATTCAATTGGCCAATAGATGAAGGTAATTCTTTCAACTTGAAACACCATCTCAAACTAAGCTTTTGGAGTGCATTCAATTGGCCAATAGATGGAGGTAGTCCTTCTAAGTTCGAACAATCCCACAAATCAAGCTCTTGGAGGGCATTCAATTGGCCAATAGATGAACGTAGTTCTTTCAATTTGGAACACCTTGACAAATTAAGGTCTTGGAGTGCATTCAATTGTCCAATAGATGAAGGTAGTTCTTCCAAGTTTGAACAATATGACAAATCAAGCTTTTGGAGTGCATTCAATTGGCCAATAGATGAAGGTAGTTCTTTCAACTTGGAGCACCCTGACAAATGAAGCTTTTGGAGTGCATTCAATTGGCCAATAGATGGAGGTAGTCCTTCCAACTTCGAACAATATGACAAATCAAGCTTTTGGAGTGCATTCAATTGGCCAATAGATGGAGGTAGTCCTTCCAAGTTAAAACAATATGACAAATTAAGCTTTTGGAGTGCATTCAATTGCCCAAAAGATGGAGGTAGTCCTTCCAAGTTCGAGCAATGCCACAAATCAACTTCTTGGAGTGCATTCAATTGGCCAATAGATGAAGGTAGTTCTTTCAAGTTGAAACACCCTAATAAATTAAGCTCTTGGAGTGCATTCAATTGGTCAATAGATGAAGATAGTTCTTCCAAATTTTGGCACTTTGACAAATCAAGCATTCGTAGTTGTGAACAAGAAAACAAATTACTTGACAATTTTTCCATCATGCATTTTTTGAGGCAGAACCATTTAACACTATTCAAATTTTGTTGTTGGATAAAATTTTCCACAATAGGTTGCGAAGCTTCTGTTAGGTCAACCAACCTCAGGTTGTGAAATCTCTTTGAATCAATTTGGGACAACAAAGGCAAATTAACACATTTTTTCAATGAAATGCCTTCTAAATGTTTCACCACCTATCACATGAAATGAAAACAAAAGGATTATCAATAGAAAAGAACATTTCATCTTAATGCTAAAATTTATTAAAAAAACATGTATTTATAAAATCAAAATTCAAAGTTAAAATGTTTGGTGTTGGACATTAAAAAAAATCATAGGAAATTGAAATAAAATTATTGGAGTGAATTAGTAGAATGACAACCTCATCCTTTTGTAAAAGAACATTTGATTGATTTGATTTCCATACAAATCGATTCATAATTGGTAATTTCATTGCAATACTTTGACCCATGTCTCGTAATTGGTCATGTATGTACAAAATTCCACCTTCTCCCCGTTCGATTAAAGATCTATCTTGTAAATTTTGTAATCCAAGTTTTGGATATAAATAATCTCCACTCTAGATTCGACAAATTGTACTTATTTTCAAACCACCCAAAAAACAAGCAATATCCAAAAACATGTTTTTATGTTGTTCATCCAAATGGTCATAAGAAATCCTCAATACATTCCAAAGCTCTTCATTATCATCGCCCCCCGTCAAACTTTGCCCATTTTTCAATTTGTTCAATGCATATTCCCAAATTTCCAATTCTTTATTATTACATAAAAAAGAACCCAATACTTTAAGACTTAAAGGGAGCCCCCCACAAGCTTTTATAATCTTCATACATGTATCGTTGAATTCTTTTGTTGGAACATGATTTGCATTATGGAATGCATGGAACATAAAAACTTCCCTTGCTTGCTTTTCTTCCAAAGATTTCATGACCACTTTTCCATCCTCACTTACATAAGATTTTAGAAGTTGCCAATTTCGACAATTCACAAGTACTTGGTTTTTAGAAGCTGGATTCTTGGTAGCCTTATCAATGAAAATTGGCAAAGATGTAAGGCATTCCGCCTTACCAACATTATCCACCACCACTAACACTTTCTTCGATATCATACATTGCGTAATTTTGTCAAGGTGTTCTTTTTTCACATTTTCTTCTTTGCATAACCTTTCGCCACACAAATCATGTAGGAGATGTTTTATGACATCATTGATATTGTCCTTTGAATTCACATCCTCCAAAAAACTAGATTTGTCATATTGGTTGTGGAACAAATGATAGAATTTTCGACACAAAGTGGTCTTCCCAATCCCACCCATTCCAACCAAACCAACAATAGATTCCTTTTGTAACAAAATGTTTATGTCTTTCGCTTTGTTATTCAACGCCACCTCATGACATGGCAAAGGTGGAAGCTCTATATTTTTCTGTCAAAATTCACAAAATATAGGTCATTTATATATCTTCTTAGTTGATAACCAATATATATGATATTGCATATGCAATACCCATGAAGTGTGTTATGACCTAATGTGTTTCAAATCACATGAACATATATGAAATCAAAAAAAAAAGATTTGATGTATTTACCTGCATACATATTCTCAAACATCTTAATAATAAATAATAGCTTGGATGATCCTTGTTTAGTGGCTTGCAAATTGTCAAGTGATTAGCATCCTCAATTTTGTAATTGTTGTTGTTTGACAACCGAGTAGCTGAGACATATGGCACTAAAATTCCCTGCATGTGCAAAAGGTTAAATTAATGGAACTCATTGATTTGTTTGCTCACTTATCCTTTCATTTATAAACCAAATATTGGTGGACACTATAACTTAAGAACTATTAGTGTTCGAATAATAATGAAATATTGTGTACAAGTAATTTCCTTCAACCCTTTGGCAAGTAACTTATATAAATACATCACAAAGTTACTTGTTTTTAATTTCAGAAATATTACATCTTTTAACAATGTTATGATTTTCTTTAAAAATATTTATGTGGAATTGATTTGATGAAGGGAAATTTTTAACTTATTTCCTAATGTTTAAAATCAATCACATTTCATTTCCATCATTAGTAATTCATGAAACAAAGTTCATAAAACACATGACCCATTCACCACATTAATATATTTAGAAGTGTTGAGTACATGATCCCACGCAAGTTTTGACAATACTAAAAACGTTCAACTAATGTACCAAGTTCAATAACTTTAAATATGATATAATGAAAATCTTACTAGATTTTCATCAACTGGTAATCCTTCACCAAATTCATAAATGTTGAGGTCTTTTTGAACGGCATCTTTAAACAGCTTTGAAAGGGATTCCATTTGTTGGCTAAAAGGTTTTAAATTTCTTGAAAAACTAGGTTGGGCAAAATCTTTGTTGAACAAATTGATTTGTTGAAATTTCCAATTGAAATATTTTGATAAATTTTCGGTAGCACCAGAATGTGGTACACCATAAAATATTACACCTTTGAGATTGTTCAAAAATGATTTACAACATTTTTGTATTTCATCATCCAAATCGTTTTTTGGCATTTGATATACATGTTTGCGAACTTCAACCACCAAGCTTTTTAGTACAAGACCTCCAAAACTATAAGCAATTAATGCCACCGGTCCATCCCAAAGGGATTGATAACTACAAAATATTCAACAATGCACCAAAATTCCACTATCAACATTGTATTAAACATGTACATCCTATTATACTTGGGGCAATTTTCCAATTCACACACGACCTAAGCCATAAATTCATAATTGATTAACTTGCCCTATGTCATTTTTCATTGATTGATTCTATTAATCTACCTAGAAAATGTGACAACCATGTTTTGGTAAAGCAATTATTATGCACAAATATGTAGGTGTGTACATTCTTTTGTTAAGGTACAACTCATCTTCTATGTGTTAGGTTGGAAATATAGTTGAAAATTAAAAAAATTGTATATACATATATATATCATATTTTTTAAATATTTGTTTTTGCAATGAAATTGATGAAAATTATCTACACATGTATTAATTTAATTTAATTCAATTCAATTGCATTAGCGAAGATAAAACTTCAAAAAACACGAACTAAAAATTGCCATAAAAACCAAACTAGTTGTACCATGAATTTATAATATGAACATAGATTTTGCTATTATCTTCAAACAAGAACATTTGAATTTAAGCCCCATTTTATGTTCTCCTACATGAATCTAACAATTCAAGTAAATTGAAACTTGTTGGTGTGTATCATTGGACTATTACACATGCACAATTAACTCGTGCAAAACATGTAAGAAATTCTGAAGATGTAAAAAAATAGGTTTAATGTATAGAAGGAATAGTAATTAATGTGTCCATAGATAGAGGAGATTTTCACACCTTGAATTTACAATCAAACTTTGAATGAGGTTTTTACCAATTTCAATCACATCATTGTGAACACTTCCCACAATGTTAGAATCATAGGACAATGATAAAATTCGAACATTGTTGTTCAAGTCTTTAGGTAGCCACTTTTCTGGCCAACATATGCACTTTTCTCTGTCGTCGGTGGGACGTGTTGTCCATGTTTCCTTCCATGCATCATTCGTGCCAAAAGTAATCCCATGAAAAAAAATGATGGTCAAGTTTGGATTATTGGAATTGCAAGTGGGATTTAAATCATGCACTAGGTATTCCTGCAAAGAAAATGAAAACGAGTCAACACAATTCTTCATATGTATTTTGGAAATTATTTGACTATATGTGAACTAAAAGAAATGCAATATACAAAATATAGTAGTTAGATAAAAGAAATAATTAGTTAAAATGTTAAGTTTAACAAGATGACAATAATAGATGAATCAAAGAATACCAAATCTATCTTGTATGATTAACAAATGAAGATCATTCACTTTTCATAGACCTCAAAGTTTGAAAACATAGTGAATAAGTAAATGTTGTTACATAGTAGGTGGAACGCATGCCAAACAATAAAGGTTAATGCTAAGGATTGGATTCTTCCAAGTTTGGGTTAATTAATTTAGCCATCTAGTTTGGTTCACTTGTATTTCATGACATGTTCCCCCAACAATTGGGCCTCTAAGATCTTTGATGGTTGAAGAATTGGGACACAAACCCAATAAGAATGTCTAAGAGCATTTTAATAATCTGCTTTAAGTTGTTGGATTAAGAGTACACATTGAACTTGACTGATAATCTATAATGAAAGTTCCAATCCTTACAAGTTCAATATATTCTTAGTCAATGCCAAATTTTGACAAACTTCCCTTTTACCAATTCTACTTGTTGTAACAAATGAGTCGCTGACCTAATGTAAGAGGCTATAATGATGACTCCATTTCGTATTGTTTTAAACATCATTTCATATTGTTTTTATCTAAACAACCAGACTGGAAAGTAGGCAAAGTAAAAATGTACAAGAAGGAAAGCTTGTAAATGATTTAGGACATTTAGGTACCCTAGTGGCTAAAGGGTATTGTTGCAAAGCTATTGGTTAGGAGTTCAAATCTGAACTAGACCTCCTTCTTCTGATGCTTTGTGAGGACAATAAGCTATCATGGTTGTAAGGGTCGAGGAAAATTGTCAACACCCAAACAAAATGTAAAAAAAGCAAAGAAAAATCAAACTTGAACATGTAACTTGGGAAAGCCCAAGAGAAAAACTGTGCAAAGAAAGCTCATCATAAGGTTAAGAAGGAGCACCACATTGCTGTGCCATCCAGAGCTTGAAGCAGCATTTTCAGCGGGCATCAAAGGTGCGTCAATTGCAGCAGGCACAATATCTCTCTTTCTTTTTGGTGGCCCTTGTGAAAGATCAACTCCTTTTCGCTTGAGGCCATATGAATTTCCCATATTTCGCACAACTGAAAGTCCTTTTGCTCACTGGTCTCATAAATATCCTTTGCCATCCCAATAGCATACACAGGGTATGATGCGTATCCCTCACATCACAGATTCCCGCAAGCTAAGCTGATCTTTCCACTAGATCTCCCCAAAAAACATCAACCCCTTTCCTCTTCACGATGAAACTTCCTGGAATTCTCACACTCTTGTCTCACTCCTTTTCGACTTTTCTTGCAGACGTTTCTTTTTCTTCATTTTCTGCTCACCCAGAAACTTCTAGAAGGGTTTTCTTGCGATTCTGCAGACTGTCGCCTAAGCGCGTTACCGACTCTTGTCTCACTCCTTTTCGACTTTTCTTGCAGACGTTTCATTTTCTTCATTTTCTGCTCACCCAGAAACTTCTAGAAGGGTTTTCGTGCGACTCTTCAGACTGTCGCATAAGCGCGTTACCGATTTCTTCGCTACTGAACAATTGAGTACTTTCTTTTGTGGAACACATGTCTCTATTTTCTACTCATAATTGAGGATGCAGTATGCAATGTCACCTTGAGACTTGTCAAACACGCTTTACTTTTTCACTCTGGCCTCCTCCATTATTATCATCATGACTTTTGTTCACATCCACACATCGACCTCTCTTTTACCAAAAAAAACTATGGCCCAAAAAAAGCTAAGTCATAAATTTAAAAAGTGCGAAAATCAAATTCTTTTTGAGATGCTTAGTAGCAGAAATTCAACCAAATTCAAAGAAAAATCGTCAAATTTCCTTACATGGTTTTCAGTAGGTAGCCAAAATAAGAGAAATATGTTTTAAAATGCCATATTTAGCTCATAGCCAAATCTGACTAAATCTTCCTACCGATGATAGCCACTTGGGCTATATCTCAAAACCGACCCAAAAAATTATGCATCCACACGTTTCCTGCTGTTGGCTGATTTCACCCAGTGCATTATTGAGGCGCTTTGCCAAAACTCATGTTGCAGGCAATGCATGATTAATTGGGCCTTGGGCGAAACGGCCGGGGTGAATTATTGACACCCACATTGGGATCACTGTAAAAATCCTCAAAACCCATTTAAATGGCCATATTTGGCCCCAAAATTTGTGGATTTGAACTTTTGAGACCCTGATTCAGTGGAGGGAATGATATTTGTAAATATTTACAATATTTATGGGCAATTTAAATGAGCTTTGTGGTTTTTACCATGATCCCAATCTGGGGGTCGATTTGCCTTGGGTGGGTGAACCTGGCCTACACTAGAACCACCGTGACAATCCCAAAGTTTTTGGGGCCAGCTTCAAAACATTATAGATACACTAGTCTGTAAACCCATTTTGCTTGCAAAATGATCAAATAAGCAAAAGACTAAAGTGTTATGTATGAAAGTCCATTTTGTCCACTTCTACCCATCAATTATTTTTAAAAATCAAATGTGCCCCAAAACTGAATCGGTGGGGTGTTCTTTGCAAGGGGCGTGAGCACATGCCAAAAATGGTGACAAAGTTTTTTTCGAAGAGAAATTTCACTTTTTTTTGGAGGTGCACAACGGTGTTTGCACGTACATGCAGTTCCCACTTAATGGGAGTGTACCCGCCACGGCAAGGTGCACGACTTTGGTGCCAAAAAACCCATTTTCGGAACGTAACCGGCACGTTTTCACTTTTTCATGTTGTTTTTTAAGCCACATTTTCCTGGCAACAATAGTTGTTAAAAAGTGACAATTTAGCTACTTTTTTTTTTGGTCAGGATTAGTCTCTAAAAACATCTTGATCTAGCCACTTTTTCTCCTCCCATGAATCCTAATACATGCAAAGAAATTCCTTACTAGGGAAAGTTACAGACGTCGATAGATCCCCCTCAAAAACAGGGTCTGTGAAGGCCTAAGAGTCACGTAGTTTCACTCGTTGAAAACTCTGAGATATTTATTACTGTACTTGTCTGTAAACCCATTTTGCAAGCAAAATGATCAAATAAGCAAAAGACTATAGTGTTATGTATCAAAGTCCATTTTGTCTACTTCTACCCATCAATTATTTTTAAAAATCAAATGTGCCCCAAAACTGAATCGGTGGGGTGTTCTTTGCAAGGGGCGTGAGCACATGCCAAAAATGGTGACAAAGTTTTTTTCGAAGAGAAATTTCACTTTTTTTTGGAGGTGCACAACGGTGTTTGCACGTACATGCAGTTCCCACTTAATGGGAGTGTACCCGCCACGGCAAGGTGCACGACTTTGGTGCCAAAAAACCCATTTTTGGAACGTAACCGGCACGTTTTCACTTTTTCATGTTGTTTTTTAAGCCACATTTTCCTGGCAACAATAGTTGTTAAAAAGTGACAATTTAGCTACTTTTTTTTTTGGTCAGGATTAGTCTCTAAAAACATCTTGATCTAGCCACTTTTTCTCCTCCCATGAATCCTAACACATGCAAAGAAATTCCTTACTAGGGAAAGTTACAGACGTCGATAGATCCCCCTCAAAAACAGGGTCTGTGAAGGCCTAAGAGTCACGTAGTTTCACTCGTTGAAAATTCTGAGATATTTATTACTGTACTTGTCTGTAAACCCATTTTGCAAGCAAAATGATCAAATAAGCAAAAGACTATAGTGTTATGTATCAAAGTCCATTTTGTCTACTTCTACCCATCAATTATTTTTAAAAATCAAATATGCCCTAAAACTGAATCGGTGGGGTGTTCTTTGCAAGGGGCGTGAGCACATGCCAAAAATGGTGACAAAGTCTTTTTCGAAGAGAAATTTCACTTTTTTTTTGGAGGTGCACAACGGTGTTTGCACGTGCAGTTCCCACTTAATGGGAGTGTACCCGCCACGGCAAGGTGCACGACTTTGGTACCAAAAAACCCATTTTTGAAACGTAATCGACACGTTTTCACTTTTTCATGTTGTTTTTTAAGCCACATTTACCTGGCAACAATAGTTGTTAAAAAGTCACAATTTAGCTACTTTTTTTTTGGTCAGGATTAGTCTCTAAAAACATCTTGATCTAGCCACTTTTTCTCCTCCCATGAATCCTAACACATGCAAAGAAATTCCTTAGTAGGGAAAGTTACACACATCGATAGATCCCCCTCAAAAACAGGATCTGTGAAGGCTTAAGAGTCATGTAGCTTCACTCGTTGAAAACTCTAAGATTTTTATTACTGTACTTGTCTGTAAACCCATTTTGCAAGCAAAAGGTTGCAAGCAAAAGGATCAAATAAGCAAAAACTATAGTGTTATGTATGAAAGTCCATTTTGTCCACTCCTACCCATCAATTATTTTTAAAAATCAAATGTGCCCCAACACTGAATGAGTGGGGTGTTCTTTGCAAGGGGCATTAGCCCATGCCAAAAATGGTGATGAAGTCTTTTGGAAAGAGAAATTTCATGCAGCCAATGGGAAGGCCCAAGCATGCATTCAAGGCGCCTTGTCTTTTTTCTTTTTATGTTTTGGGGTGGGGGGGGGGCGGGGGGAGGAAAGATTTTTTTTCAATTTTCTCGACTTCTCAATGTGTTTGCACTATGTTCCTTTCAAGTTCCCAATGGGTTCCCAATATTTTCTCCAACATTTTCTCCGTACCTCTTCACTTTTATATGCCTTGGAAAATGGTGTCCTCCTTTCACCTATATAGGTGGGCCAAAGGGGAGGAATTGTACAGTTCAAAATAGAGCCTTCCGTTTTGGGGAATCTTGATTATTTCTTTTGTTTTCGAGTGATGGGCCAATCAGATTGGCATGTTGCCCAAAAAAAAAACTTGGGAGGCACTTCATTTAATTAATAGGAGAGGTGACTATTTCCCCAAATTTATTTCCCTGCCATTAGCCTAGGCCAAAAAGGTAAGTAACAGTTTTGGAAATAAAAATTGCATGCAATGGGAAGGTGCAGCATCCATTCAGGGGCCCCAGCTTTTTAATTTGGGTTTGGGGGCAGGGGGAGGGGGGAGAGGTTTTTTTTTCATGAGTTGCTGATGTGTTCCTACCATGTTCCCAAGTTGTTCCCCCAAGTTTTCAATGTGTTCCCCAAGGTGTTCCCAATAGCACCTAATATCAAACCCATATGTTTTGTCCAAAATCTTCCCCTTTTCACCTATATAGCCGAGGTGTTCCTTGTGAGGGGTAATAGCCCATGCGAAAAATTATAATGGGGGTATTAGTCAAGGTTGAAAACGTTGCCAAAAAGTTTTGGGAATAGAAGTTACATGTAGCCAATGGGAAGGTTCAGCCTACACTCAAGGTGTCTTGTTTTTTTCTTTTAAGTTTGGGCGGGGAGGGGAAGAGTTTGGGGGGGGAGGGGAAGAGAAAGATTTGTTTCATTTTCCGTTTGTTCCAACAGGTTCCCAATGTGTTCCCCATGGGTTTTCTTTTAAGTTTTAGGGGGGAGGGGGGGGGGGAAAGAGGAAGATTTTTTTCATTTTCCCTTTATTCCAACAGGTTCCCAATGTGTTCACCATGGGTTTTCTTTTAAGTTTGGGGGGGGGGGATTTAAAGGGGGATATTTTTCAATTTTCCCTGGTTCCCAATATGTTGACCATACCACCATCCGCTCACTTTGGCTGGCCAAAAATGGTGATAAATTTTTTTGGGAGGAGAAATTTCATGCAGCCAATGGGAAGGCCCAACCACACACTGAATGTGCCTTGCATTTTTTCCTTTTAAGTTTGGGGGGTGGGGGATTTAAAGGGGGATATTTTTCAATTTTCCCTGGTTCCCAATATGTTGACCATACCACCATCCGCTCACTTTGGCTGGCCAAAAATGGTGATAAATTTTTTTGGGAAGAGAAATTTCATGCAGCCAATGGGAAGGCCCAAGCACACACTGAATGTGCCTTCCATTTTTTCCTTTTATATTGGGGGGGGGGGGATTTAGAGGGGGATATTTTTCAGTTTTCCCTGGTTCCTACTATGTTGACCATCCCACCATCCGCTCACTTTGGCTGGGGCCCTCAAGGGAAAAGGGGGGTGAAGGGGGGGGGGGGCTCCAGCCAATCATGAATAACCGCTTCAAGCCACCGACACCCATTTCTTTATAGATAGTAGATGTGGTGTCCTTAGAGCATCTCCGCCCGACACCTGCGAAGACCGCTTTTTATTAAATCTTGCAGCATGATAGCATTACTCATGCTCCGCTCCTGTATTTATGTCAACTTTGCACTGGTCATTTTACCCCCTTTAAGAGCTTTTTTCTACTATGGATTTGGACGGTGACTAATAGCAGTCCAGATGTAGAGACATAAATGGTCTTTTGTGTGTTAAAAGGGACTTTTATGACGTTTGCGGGTGGGGACAATGATCATTAAACAATATTGTATTTTCACATAGAGGAGTTGTTTGCAGTTTTTGTGGTGGAGATGATCTTAGACAAAATCATGGTCTCTAAATCGACAAAGACAGCTTCTAAGAGGCTTGATGAAGAAGGCGAGTGTACCAGTGTAGGG